>JAUTBT010047259.1:0-16357 GCA_032361225.1 Lepetodrilus schrolli | reverse complement strand
TGAACACGGAAGTGGGTTAGCTCGTATAGTCTAAGACATACTATATCTTTGATATCAAAATTATCATTCAATCCTAATTTTGCTATTACCTGAACACACAGTCATATCCTATACTACCTTCTTGACCGATTCCCTTCCTATCCAATCTATCATTTTTATCATTACGAGTTTCTCAACCGGCTCTAAAAAGTTCTCATACGGGCAATTTCATTGCCAACAATCGCGATCAATTATTTGCAAGTTGCGCTTTAAAGGCGTCTTGAATCTTTCACTTTAGTATTTCAGTCAAGGATTAGCACTAGGAAAGCCAAATGTGCATCATCGACATCAAAGAATCTGCAATGTGTACGAATACGATGCGATGGCATTTCACAGTTCTAAGTGTCGCGTTAGGTATTTATCAGACGTTCGTCCACAGGCGATTTCATGCAATGTGATTTACTGTGTACCTGCGAGACCCGATCTCCCCGATGGAGTAGGACACGTGAAGGCTTGCATTGCCATCTTAGGTGTTTACCAATGTGAATATCAATGGTGATTCTTAACGGACGGTGAAGAAATTATTTACCGGAGTGCGAATGATCATACTTCAGGTGAATGGTGTTGTATTTCTATATTTCTGGTGAATAGTCTTGAAGCATCGTCTGAAACAAAGGACCAATGCTTACTTTAACATCCGTCAAGGGTGATTTGACGGACACTAAGTAGACGATGAATTTCAGAGGATGGCATTGAACTTGTTACATACTTTATTATATTACTACATGGTGACTAAAACCTTAATCTTCAGTGACAGATCATTTTGTTCTGAGGGTAAATCCTTTTGTGAAAAACATGGTCGCCATCACTAGCAAATGAAAAGCATTGTTTTTGTCTTCGTAACTATACAACACCACAATAAATATTAAATGTAGAAATCTCAGTTGGCTCTATCCCTTCAAAGTATACAATCATGTTGCGCACATTTCACGGTTGACACCATTTAACACCCCCCCCCCCCCCCCAATCCCCAATGATTTATTTGGGTTTAGGGCATCTGGGTTAACTAGGTGATACTCTACACTGTATGTGTGTACATTGCATCTGGTGAAATAGATAGGGTATTACCCTCGGTCAATTTCACATTAATATCGCTAGGAACTAAGTGTTAACGGCTAACTCACATTGAACAGTTGATTGTAGTAGAAGTAGGAACCAACTATAATAACAGATTTCTATTATACGAGATAATACAGGTTACACTGTCTCTTTACATTCCTGTATTATTTCTTCAAATATTGGGACGATTCCTGATCGAGCATATCCACACTCGGTCAATGACATCAACTTGCTTTTCATGTTGGACATTATTGTGAAACATGCAGACCAAACTAAAACCAATATATTTACCATCAAGGATTATATAGTGGTTTATTGTTCAGGAATAGGTTACAGACGTGTGTTGTCTTTAGAAAAATTCAGTTTCAAAGACCCCCCTTGTTTTCATATTTGGTTTCTTGCCGGTGTCCAGCACATTGGTATCGATCTCTGGACACACTGCAGCGGTCACCTTCAACGTCTACAGTCACTTCTCGCAAACGATGTAGGTCATCTTTGTCAATATTTTACTCTTGTCTTCGCCTTCTTGGGGTCTGCTTTCGATGTGTGTGTGTGTGTGTGTGTGTGTGTGTGTGTGTGTGTGTGTTTAGGTATGTGTTATTTTCACACTTGCAATTTAGTCTACTTTACATAAGATATACGGCGTGTAACGACTGTTTAATTCTAGATATTTTCATTTCTCAAGACATTGCTTCTCCATCTCTAAACATTAGTTTGACCTTATTTCACCCAATACTGCAATTCATGATAGGTTACAACTGAAAGGGTTACGCCAGGCATGTTTGCTTACAACGACCAGAATTGTATATGGATTTTTCTGGCTTTTTGTTGACATATACATGTACACAGAAAGCGCAAACTAAGTTATTGGAAATAGCATTAATATCATAATGAATACGTTTCAATAATTATACGTATAATGCGTATACCAGTGAATGATACATGATGTACCATTGGTAAAATAGTGAGTGACGTTTACCGATGTGTCGAAAGATATGTATGATATTCGTTCATACTGACATAATAGTATTTAAATAGAAAATTAACAGTATTCACAGATGAAATAAATATCAACTAGGCTTAGTATAGACAGCATACGGGATAAGACCACTCTTTATTGTTGATGATTATTTTTTCTGGGCCTCTTTTCCATCTTGAAAACAAATCGTTCTGTATGGCGCATGTTATTTTTATACTTACAATCTATTTTCATTATCATACGTAGATCTACTTATTAATAAATTTGCCTACCGGTATCTGTTAATAGACCGACACGAACAATCTTGTTTTTTAGAAATGTATTGACAACTACTGTAATTTAACTATTCAAACTATTCAACGTTTCCTATCTAAATAAACAAAGTTCAAATGGATCCAATTTTCCGTGCTGCTATAAAATACATATGGAAAGGATATGGGTGTTGTTACTGTACCTATTCTGGTACCATGCACTCAGTGATGGGGGGGGGGGGGGGGTAGTGTGAGGATCCGCCATTACTATCATAGACTGATGACTTATCTCCTACCATCCGAACAGCTGTGCTGTAATATACATCCTCGGTAAAATTCCATTCAATTTTCTCTCTCCAGTGTTATTTGTTGCTTGATCTTTTATCAATGTCAACACCTGACGTGGACGAAGTCTAGATCTACAAATAATCGAGAAGGTGGTAAATCCAAACATTGCGAAAGAATGTTGCCCTTGCTCCAACAGGAAGTCATTACAGTCACGTGACATACCTGGTGATTTTGAATATAAGGTTTCGCTCACGTAGAACAACGTTCTGCCGAAATCGACTAAGTTGGAAGGCGACCGGAAAAACAACTAACTAAAGAAGAAGTAGAAGTAGAACAACGTTCACTGGGGAGAACAGCATGCGGGTAACTGCAGTTACTCGCATCCAAGATGGCGTAGGGCTCAAATTAAGAGTATTTGTCAGTATGATTTTTCCCGTTTGACGGATGGATGGTGGGGCCTATGGTTCGAGGAATTTAATCATTTCTAAATTTGCTACATTACTACACTAATTGTTCAGTTCCTAGTTAGTTGAGATAGCTGTATGTTACCAATGTTATAATGTATAAATGGGTCGCCTGCAAAGTTCTCAATTATAAACAGCTGATAAACATAAACACGTGAATTGACACATGCACCATTGAATGTCAAACTCTTAACCATTAACTGTAATTACATGGCAGATATATTAGCATATGGAGTGCTTGCGTTATTAGGCTACAATCGACATCAGTTATAACAGCACATAAACAAATATTGCATGAAACAAGTTGTCAGATATATTTTTAAAGTAAGGCTCAGGGAATGTGTTAAATAAAGTAATTACTACATCATATATACATGTAGAGATGACATGGCATACCTTTAGACGAAGAAAAAATAGGAAGTGGATTATTTTTTTTTTATCAGTTTATTCATTACAACGTGATTAGTAACTTCAACATCTATATATATATATTTTCATTCCTTGCCAACAAAAACAAATTCTACAGGTAATGGTATTTATATAGCAATATGAACAAAGGCATCTAGACTTTTTTGGATATATGTTTCATGTGTGGTTGGTAGCCAATGTATATCCTAGAACATTAAAGTATTGCCAATTCTCTGTCACCCTGTATCCCATAGAGCACATGTACCAAGCAGATGTATCCACACCATCAGGAGTTATTCCATGAGAAGAAACTCTTTGATCTATCAAGGCTTATCATTGCTGGTCACAAGCCTAATAATATGGCATGGGGTTATAGCTATATGCTTTGTCTTTTTGATAACTAGTAATTATGTTCATTTGAAATTGTATCTATCAACTTGTCATCTGTCTGTCTACATGTATCTGCCTGGCCACCTTCCAACTACCTACTTGTACCTGTCTTCTATCTGTCTATATGTCTGTCTGCTTGTCTGTCTATAGATCTATCAATCTGTCTGGAAACCTACCTGTCTGTCTATCTGTCTGTCCAGTGGCCACCTACATGCACATGTACCTTCCAACTACCTACATGTACTACATCTATTCATCTATCTTTCTGTCATCTGTCTATCAATTTGTCTGTATGCCTGTCAAATTGCCTTCCACCCATTATCCACACATCTATCTTTCTTTCATTATTTTTCCCCTTCTATTTCTACTTACAGTTTATATACATTTATCTATCAACCCATTTACGTACCAACTACCTACATACATATATTTGATCTAAAGTATGAATAGATAGAGTGGATGGATAGATACGGTAGACACATTATTGGATAGATGGATGGATGGACTGAATAATGGATAGTTCGATAGCGATGACATTTTTTAACCCACAATATTAATTAACGTTTATATTTGTTGTAATTGTTACAGGATCAATGATAGCAAAGGGTCTACTTACTTCAGCTTAGTGAAACGGCCCCCACATAGATGCACTTTCTTTGTCCATTAAGCACAGACCACGAGCATTAGCCATGGTCCAGTTTTAAGGGAAACTTACTAAGTCCATGTTAATGAAATCCCTGCAGAGATTAATCAGCTCTCTATCAGAACTATAGTGGGCAGCACGTTAATAAGGTGACATTCTGTTCTGTACCGGAGAGAAAGACCTCATTGGATGATGAAGTATAGCACTATCTTGTCAGTATCACAGATTTAACAGTTATCAATGTGTGTGTGTTTCATACCTGGGTAATATCCAGTCATGTAACATGTGTTGAGGCGTTCTGAGATAATGTGAATGGGAGGAATATAGTGATTTTCCCAGAGTGTCACAGTTGTATGGCCACTACTTATTTTACACCAGCTCCGTGTCATGCCACTGTATTTAGTGCTAGGATGATTGGAGATGGGTGACATGTATACATTTAGACAGCGTACGCATCTCAGAAACAACATCATATATTTGACTATTATGTTTCTGAAGCAATCTATGTTTGTTTGTTTTTGTGTGTGTTGTTTTTCATTGCTTCTAGACCACGTTTAGTGGCTAGTATTTTTTATGTATTTTTTTTAATTGGGGTTTAGAGCCTGTTTCAAGATTCTTTCACTTATATCATGGCTTGTCAGGTTAGGGCAGAAGGAAACCCACAACATCCGTAGCACTGAATGTTGCAGTAAACCTGTGAGGATCGGCTGGTACTGACAAGACCAAGGATGATAACTGCATTGCTACTCATTGATAACTGCATCCTATCAATATCGCATCATAAAGGTAACTTCTGTGAACATTGATGCCGGAATTTGAACTTGGAACGTTTGGCTCCGAAGTCTAATGTTCTACCACTGTGTTACCACCCGCCTAGTGGCTAGTATCAACTCAGTGTAGTAAAACTGTCATATGCTGAATTGTACAATTATGCAACTGACTGGTCCATTGAGAACAAAGTCTATATTAATATAAAATAATATCTTGAGATTATAGAAGTAATAACACATAAAAGTCATGAATTCATTTGAACAGTTTTGGCATTCTCTCTCTCTCTCTCTCTCTCTCCCCCTCCCTCTCCCTCCATCTCTCTCTCTCTTCTTCCTCTCTCTCCTCTTCCTCTCTATCTATCTCTCTATCTATCTATCTATCTATCTATCTATCTATCTATCTATCTGTTGTTGCAACCACCAGCAAGGAGATGGTTAACTGCATTAAAAACATTCCATCAATTTGTTGTTGTAATTATTGCTAGGAATGGATTTTTCCAAAATAATGAATACATTGTATACGGACACTCACATTACATGTTCAGTACATCATCTGTATATTCTCTCACCTAGAATTAACCTCATTGTATCGCTACCCGGCATCACTATGAGTACCACATACATAATACAACAACACGCATTACGAGAGCATATTACTGGGGTGATCACATACAAACAAGCTTTTCAACCTTGTACCAACAAGTCAAAAATTAACGTTATCGATATTAAGTCATATGATCTTCCTGTGACAATACCAGTAATTAGTGCCAGGCATCCAAGTCACGTGACTCTCTCCATCATCCCCCCCCACACCCCCTCAAGCACGCACGCGTGGTCAACTGCTGGCAAAATACCTTGGTCAGTGCGAGTTGGACGTGCAAGGACAACGCTAATCCGTTTGATCCAGCGAGTAATGAATAGGTAATAACACAGCAGAGTTATGGCCAGCATTTTGCCATCGCGGGCTATAATTTGTCAATGTGGTGATGCTTTCATGTAGCCAATCCTGATTAGACTTATGTCTATTGGAATAAGGCATGTATTTGCGGAGGTATTAAGACTTGTATACCATATATATATATGTTTCTAATCTGATAAATTTGTGGTCTTTCTATTGCTTTTGCAATAAGGTTATTATATTTTTGCTGGGTTGATTTTTATGGTATTCTTCATGTCAGAGAATTCTTCATATTGTATCTGAGATATTGTTATGTAGAATAGGATATTAGTAGAATAGGCAAGTGCACAAATGTATATTTTTATATAATTTCCTTGCTTTCAATAAATATAATTATATGTTGTTAGTAATAATAATAATGAAATAATAATAATAAAATTTGATATCGGGTTATCCCAGGGGGAATGTTTTGTCTAAATACAATAGATACATATTATTAATAAAACATAACATGTACAACACATTAATTTGATCATCACTTTATCATGGATGATCCTAAATATTCAGAATTGATAATATTTCATATTTGTAATTGCAGTTCTCACATTTACAGTTGCAGTCTCAGACAACATGAGACTTTACCATTATTAATATGATGGCATTGTATGCATCACATTTTTGGTACCATATCTTCATCTCCTAGTTTGTGTGAATTAGACATTTGTGACTCATCTTATATATTTCATGAAGACTTCTTCATATTATTTTCCACTTCAAAAATGAAATAGTATGGACTAATACTGAACCCTGTCTGATGGTCTCACTGGAAAAAAAAAGAGTAAAATAAGGTAATGATCACACTTTCCTGTATGTTTGATGTACAGTCTGGTCATATAGATGTGCTAATTTACATTGTTGATGTTTTCATGTGTTGTTGACCCAGGATCGTCACGATTCTGCTACCCAGCACAACCTCTGCCTGATATTAATTAATTTACAGGGAATCCACAAGTGTATTTTTACCCAGGTTACCCCTGGGCCCCGGATCAATGACTAACATTCATCAGCCAAGTCATTTTCATATTGAGTTGAAATTGGCGTGATTTGGGTTCATACACAATCACTGCTTCAAAAGATGTCATGGAATATACATTTGATGGAGAAGCACGGATGTCCTAGACTGGCAGGACGATATTTCAAATGTGAGGATATGATTGGTTAACATGCACACTTGTCAATAAGTCGTGCGATCCCTGGCGAGTCGGCACCACACTAACTCTGATTGTGTTTTATGTGGCAGGCAGTCCGATTTACAGAGAAGCTGTGGCCAGCCAGACGATAATTAGCATTCCTGTTGAAGTAAATGGGTTGCTTGCTGTACTCACATAGACTTTATGGCCATGAGTACCACTGTCACTGTGTGTCAGGTGACCAATGCTAGTACCATACAAAGTATTGCACATCTATCTAATACAATTGCATGTACAGTTGTACCTAGAAGCATTTTTCAGGATTCATTTTCATCATCCACCCAACATTCAGTGTTTAATCACTGATGAACACATTTCATCAAGAAAACTTGAATTATTTTTAGTATAGAATATAATGTTCTTGACTTGATTTCAGCATAGTTCTGAATATCCTATTTAATAGCATCAAGGTACATATGATGTAGATTCAGATACACGTTTTTGCTCATCCTAATATCAGAGATGCTTGAATTTCCATTTTCTTCCTTTTTTTTTTTAAAGCATAATTTTGTGGGATAGAGCCTGCATTCTATTACAAAGGAAACCCTTGGTCCAGGTCTTTACCCACACTTGTCTCGAAAATATTGAAAGTGGTACAAAGCACCAACCAACACCAGACTTTGAACTGTTTAGAAGTGCGCAATTATTGCATGTAGTATATTGTGTGGGTGTCCAGTGCTAGCCACTGAAAAGGGAAATGCTAGACAATTGCTCACATGGAAGTTGCTGAGAAAGGCTCTCAACACTAGAGAGCTTTTGGTAATGCTAACTGGTCTGCAGTGCCCTGGCCACCACCTATCGCAATACACATTCAAGAAGAACTTCTTCTGGTCTGTGTTTACAAGCCTTGACATGCTGATGATAACATCTCAAAAGTTCTACTTAAGCAAAATATCTCCATTACAAGGTGAAGGTAGTACACAGATGAAGAAGGAAAGAGACAGGAACATAGCAACATTCATAGTTTTTCTTTGGTGATAAATTTCTTTTGTTCAGTGCAGGTGTGGTGAAAAATGCTCAATGTATGCAAGTATGTAAATATCACTTTGGAGATTGATTTGTAAAGTTTTCTAGCAAATCTAAACTGAAATTCCAAACTCACCTTATCCCACCCATATGCGATCCACTCCTGCCAAACTTTACTCCAAATCTATAATTGCACCCAATCAACCAAGCCACCACCCATCTATCAATCCCGACACCCCCAGAACAGCAGACCAAAAATCCAGGAAGCCACCAACTTCCAAACAACCACACTCACCTCCAATTTACCAGCCACACCCCTTCAACTAACTCCCACTCCAGTATTCCACACGACCCTTCCAACTGACTCAATCAGATCATCCACCCATCCACCAGCCACACCCCTTCAACTAACTCCCACTCCAGTATTCCACACGACCCTTCCAACTGACTCAATCAGATCCTCCACCCATCCACCAGCCAATATTCAGTCCACCAGCCTCCCACATAACTCCTAATCCACCACTCAGCCCCAATCCACTAGTCCTCCAAGCCCACCCTAACACCAGACCCCCACCAGTTTATAACATCCGGTAAGATGCAGTCCATGCAGTATATACCAATCCTACTGCTCCTGATATCTGCTGAATGCAGCATTGTTAAGCCCCACCAACTATAATCTTTGTGGATGTCACTTTGGTGAGAAACTTGTATGTATGTAATACCCATTGACAGATGCATGTGGCAAGGTGGCAGCTTGTTTGTAGATGCAAAACAAGTAGCATATGTCATCAACTGAAGAACCTCCTCGCTGAGTCATTGCTACACACACAGTGAGTGAGTGATGACAGGGTTAAGCCACTATTCTGATCTCTTCACCATGGGGATATATACCAGTCTGTTGCCCAGAGGGAAAACTGAGAAGATTCATCCATAATGAAATGTAGAGCAGTCATTGAAACACAGATTGAGAACCATAGTCCATAGCCTTGCACTCTACTCTTATATTGATGTCTGCCATCTGAGAATTGTTTTCAAGTGTGTGTGTGTGTGTGTGTGTGTGTGTGTATGAGAGAGAGATAGAGTGTGTGTGAGAGAGAGAGGGAAAGAAATATAGGAGAAAGATAAAGAGTACAATATTTGTTAGTGTGCATGTCTGTACATGTGTGGTATGTTTATGTACATTTGTGTGTGTGTGTGTGTGTGTGTGTAGCTGTGTAGCTGTGTGTGTGCATGTCTAAGACAAATGTTTCTACATTAAAATAGTTGGTAATATCCTTTTTTTTAAATTAATTTTGAAATCCCAAATTTCTTCAGAATGTATCCATAGTACGCAGTGGTTAGGAACCTAGACCATCATTATCATACTGTTACTGCCAGACTGTAGCCTAGCCCCACACTGATGTTGTTATACTGCAACTCCAGTGTTAAAAAATTAAGCATCACAGTTTTGCCACTGTCGAGAATGTATTTGAAGATGCCTCTCTGAGATGCTGTCTAATGGTACCACAGTACCAGTAGTAAATTTGGACCAGTCTGTGCTTATTCTGAAATCTTGGTACAGTGTATACTGTACCTCATTCTGAAATAACAACAGAATCGCCACAGATCCTCAGGCTGTCAGTGAATGGTGGCTATAATACAGACAAATAATGCACACCTGTGGGAGTCCGTCAAGACTGTAGAGAGATTGACATGTACATATAGGTGGCGATAGCAATTGTTCATCAGGTTGTATTTCACTACCTCACTTAAATAGATTGGCCTAATTATCCACAGGCTAAATTAATAAATTACTTAATTGTGTAATTCATTTATTTCCTTAGTTAATATACTCAACAAAATCAAGTAAGGGCCAGCAGATATTTGGGGGAGAAGATTTCTACTGCATTTTGAGACTTGATGTGGAATCTGGTGTCATTCTTATTCCGATGTGTCTGCAAGTTTTTGAAGAATAGATGGAATTCTTAGATGTTTGGAAATTCATAGTTGTTACAATAATATTAATCTAAATATGTATGTTCAAAAAGGCTAGTGGCCCATAATTAATTTGTTCAGTATATATACAGTGTATTTATAATGAGATTACATATATATTTTGATTTCAAATTTGATTATTTTTTTGTCTCGTTTAGTATGGGTTTGAGAAATTGTCCTGCATGCATCCTTTTTGTGTTTCTTACGTGGGTCTCTACTTTAATGATTAACATTTTCATAAAGATGTGAGGTGTTTTAATTGTAACAAGTTTAATATATCTTGAGAAGGAAGGTGTTGATAATACATATACAAAGCTCCTCTGGTCTGGTTGTGCATTGGTGTTATTATGAGTACTGCAAGCACACGCTTACTTGTAACATCGCTGTTACTGTATGACATTATGAGTACTGCAAGCACATGCTTACTTGCAACATCACTGTTACTGTTTGTCATTATGAGTACTGCAAGCACACCCTTACTTGTAACATCACTGTTACTGTATGTCGTTCCCGTCGTGTCATTGCAATTACACAACTTATGTTACATCTCAAATATATTGAGTACAAAACGTCAGTTAAAATATTAAATTTCTGCAATTTGTGAAAGATGTGCCAAAATTGCTGACAGCTATTGATCTGAAATGATAGGTTGTGAATGGCAAAAGCACGATTGAAGTTTCCGAGGGATGGGACCCGCAGTAATGACGGGCTCTGTTGATCCTCTGCTGCATGATGGATAGTGGTGAAGATGTCAGGGTTAAGTCTTCAGGCGGAACTGGAGGTCATACGACTGCGTGCTTGAGAAGGTCATCATTGCTTCCAGGAAAACTGGGCAGATTCAGCTCAATTGGCCAACATGGTCATGGTCAAGTCAAGTTCTTTCTCCTTCACCTCAGTTTTAGAGGTCTTCAACTTTACCTGGTCTTTGTCTCGTCCTGGGGACCACTAGCTTAAGAAGTTGACTGACAGTGGTGAAATAGGCTTATGTCTTGTGTTTAATTATATACATATTGACAGTATCAGATTTTTTCCCTTCAATGAACATCATAGATATCGTTATCGTCATAACTTTATCAATTAATGAAAGAGCTGCTGGCACTATGTGTTTGTCATGTAGTTATTTTTTAACTGCCAAAAGCAGTTTGCATATAAATACTAAATGTCAACGTTGTAGTGATCAGCAGTCGGTCCTCTCCTACTGGAAGCTTTCCTCCAACCAAGGTTATCCTACTCCTAGAAATGTGTTGGAGGTAGTGACGTAGTTCAGTGTATATAACCCGTGACATGGTTGTAGTGTTTACGATCAATAATCATAAAAGGCCATCATCGTCTGGTCGTATTCTCACGAGGCACAAACTTCTCGAATATTCATTCTTATAGAGGTTTTACATTTCAGCTTGATACATGTCATTACCTTTCCAATATATGAACCTTACCACCCCCGCACCACCATCCTAGTATAAAACAATGTCACACATTTACCTCCATTAATTGTATGAAATTGTACCCATTTACTACATATCAAATACTGTAGCTTATTTGGTATTTTCAATGCTTTGCATGTGTGATTTCCAGTTTGTAGTTATTTCAAGACACTGAATGAGTTTATTCCTAGATGTATTTGAACTACTGATGGCAAGACATTGTGCATCCTTACAGACCCACATCATCCAAATGTTTGTATGCCACAGAACAGCAATGGTGACGGGAACTTCCTGATGATTTTTCTCAACAAGCCAAATGAGAAATGCATTCATTACACATTATATAGATGGCCTCTACTATGAGCTTCTTGGAGGTGTCAATATGCTGCTGGTGCTATAGTGAACCCAATTAATAAATTAGTCTTCCTGTGTACCCATACCCTGTGGGCAAGGTCTTGCTTGGCGAAATTGACCCCCACACCCCCAACATCTGACTGTATTGGGAGGAATAGTGCATCTGACCAATGACATATGGTTTCCATTATGTGGTTTTAGTTTCTGAAGTCACATAGTACTCGGATCTCTAAGAAGCATTCGGTCACCTCCTTCCGGTCAATGGTTTGATATCCTGATAGCAATGGAAGAACTAGTGCCAGCTACTGTATTGTTCTATACTGTATGCTATCATGTGGTTGTGTTTGTATGGTTGTGTTTGTATGGCTGTGTTTATGGTTGTAAGAAACATCCAAGCACAGCATGACTGAAAACTGACATCAGAAATGTGAAACATTTCTATGACTACATGCACTCTGCATGGAATCTGCATCATTCTACATAGTGGATGACTGAAAATGTAAAGTCTGAATCATTCACAATAGAGCACCTTCATAAAACATAGAATGTGTGGCCAGTGTATGATGCTGCAGAATCTGTGGTGAATGAAGCTGATCTGTGATGAATGAAGCTGATCTACGATGAATGATTAATTTCATACTAGTGTCTCATGCCTGCACATACATTCAACTGGAAAACACAATAAAATCCCAATATACATGATATACTGCTGGAAAAAAACAAAACTTTGTCAAGTTATTTCATGTAAATGTGATTCGCTATGATAGCTTCGTCCAACTGAGCCCTTACATTACTCCAGCCATGGATATAACAGGCGTGTGTTTTGTAGATTTATCTACTTGTAATGTCCGCAATGCTGTTCTGTGCAGCATGCAGTCAGGCATATTGTACAGTTGTTTAAAATGTCGTTCCTTTGATTTATCTGGCTGTACCTAAGCTTGTTTATTAACACGCAAGCAGTTGAACCCTTCTAAAACCATGCTGGATGTTTCCAAACCTTTATAAACTGAATTTCAAACATGTTTTTGTGGCAGGCTTTGTAGAGAGAAATGCATTTATATAAATGATCTTCACAAACTTGGCATGTTTTGTGTTCCTGGGTTTGGAGTATTTGAAGTAGTGTTCTTTATAAGAGTTATAGATTGGGGTTCACTGGATGTCTGACAAGGAAAGGTCTGTGCGGTAGTCACTGAGATCTTGTCCTATTTCGTTATCTGTTATTGACAAAATTTTGTTAGATGTTCTATGGTAATGCAGTTGATGGAATTAGAAATTATGAATTATTCATGGTATTATCCATTTATTTGTAAAGTTTGCTAGTCACTCCTGATGATGTATTTTACTGTTGAGACGTTGAGTGAGTGAATTATTGTTTTATGTCACAGCGGGAATCTTTCACCCATACGTAACGATGAGACGTTGAGTGATTATTTGGTATTTTTTGATGATTTCAAAACAACTTTTCTGTAATATTTTAGTTTATTGTGAACCAAACCATTAGATGTACGCATTATCATTAATAGTACATATATGTGTGTCTATGTGTGCCCATTATCGTATTGTGTAAAGGCTGAAATACACTAATGCATCACAATATTTAATGACGCGAAACAATTTATGATAGTTCTGCTCATGTACCTGTACAACCATATTTTCTATCTTCTCCAATGAAAACCTGTATCTGCTCATGTACCTGTACAACCATATTTTCTATCTTCTCCAATGAAAACCTGTAGATTGATGTAGACAATGGCATTTCCTCACTGTTTTAACATTCATCGATTCTTAAATATCTATTGGGGAAAAAAACAACCAAAAAGCCCTACTAAAAATTCCCCAGTCTTAGGCAGACTGTAATTTTGTATGCTGGTAAGAGTACAAATTGTGAACTCTCCTGTTGAGTGAGATAACATGTTTCCTGTCAACGGATTCATCTCTGGATTCACCTCTGGATTCACCTCTGTATTCGCTTTTAGAGTATTTATTATGTGAAATCATGCACATGCACAATCTGAAAGTTCAAGTTGAATTTCCATATTCTTTTCCTATTAATATTGAATTTTAAAGTAGGCTTTTTAACCTTCTCACTGCTAGATTTGTCATAATTACTGTCTAGTGAGGCATCTACAGTAGTCATTGGGTGAAAGATGGTTAATGTTTGAATTTGAGTAAAACTTTTCTATGAGGATGTAAACTGAATCAGGCACCTCGCACTATCAGAAAACTTAATCCAAGTTATTATAATAATAATAATAAGTAGATGTAGCGCAAGTTATTCCATGCAATAGGACATGCGTGCAGCTTGGACAATGGATGAACATTGGGTGGACATTGGATGGGCATTGGATGGATACTGGGTGGACATTGGATGGACACACCACGTTTTTCCTTATACGCATCATGGAAAGATTTAGATGAATATACTATTAATAATGTATATAATATATTATGTAAAGTCAACAGTTATTTTTAAAAGCGACTGAATTAAACATGTAGGAAATATCCCATTTTTTATTTCCTATGAAATTAGTTCCTCATAGATATGACAGATAAATATTATGTCAATTTTTAAAAATTTAATGACTATTATTTGATTATTTGATTTTTTTTATTTCATACATGCATAAATTCAATTAAAACATTCCTTTTTCTTTTATTTAGGCAGAACATGTCAAGATGGTATTAACTAGTGTTATGTTCCAAATTAAACACGCTTCTCCACATCATATAACAGAGCTGATTAAATGCTTGATTAATACATTGTGCTTAGAGCTTAGATTATATTACAAAGGCCTAGTGAGTTAACTCATAATTTTGCTTTTCATATCACAATTTGGATTTTGCACTTCCTTGATGTTTCTCTATTGGATGTGAGAGAGTCAATAATGCAAAGTACACAATAATATAAGATAATATGAAAATCCATTACCAGACGCAATCACAAGGAAAGGCAACCTCCAGATTTCGATCACAAATACCCCTCCATTAGATGTATTATTGGCAGTAGTATCTCGATCTTTAAGTGTGGAACTAGATCATGCTCCTTCTTTGTGGACTTCCCTGGGATTACAGCAGGGTGCTAGGAAAATGTTAGTTTGATCTGGCCTCTCAACTCCGCCATGATGGAACGAGACCAGTCTTTGTGAGTAATCCACAAGGAGAGTGTGGAGAGGGTCGTAGGTTGCGGAGACGGAGACAGAGACGTCGCTGATGTGGGGAGGGGGAGGGGGGGACCATCGATGTGTCGCTGATGTTGGGTTGTCGCGGTTGGGGGGGACGGTCGACGGGGATCAAACACCACATCAGTAGCCACAACTGCCAACGTGCATTTACTAATGGAATATCACTCATGACTTGTTGCAGAGTGGGGGCTAGGTTAATCATGAAATTGAGCTCCTTTTGTTGCCCAGATAGAAGGGCACTCTAGATGTATGGGCAATGGAATATAGTATCACTTGGGGGAAAATATTGTTATAGTCGATTACGTTTGTAGACTACAAGTAAATAGGTGGGTAATAACTTCATATGTGTTGACATAGACGTCGACTTCTGGGAATTGTTGTATTACTGTTAGTAGGCTGATATTTATATACGTAGTAGAGTCTGGAAATCATGGTTATAGTGCTATTCTCATTAATGTAGCCATTTTCTAACATATCTAGTGAACACATAAATATATGAAGACCGATATGTTTATATTCTTACTAGATACATTACTGCTAGTGGGCCAGTATGTTTGCATCTAGTGGAATCTGATCTCCTCACTTCCTCATTAATGTAGCTATTTTCTACCATACATGTATAAATATGTGGGTCTCCTTGTACCATGAATAGGCACAAGGAAACTTATTGTAACTTTATCTACAATTCTTTCTTATTTATTCCATTAATAATGTATCCGCTTTTAATTTATTGCGCATAGGATATGCAATAAAATAGGAATATGCTGACTGCACGTTAATATCTTCATTATTCCATGATAAAACATCGATATCACACTGCAGATGATATCACATGGTATATTACACTAGGTGTGATGACATCAATACTATAATAACCCGTTTTTATACTGCGTGTGAGGATTATTTAAGTTCAGGACAAAACTGCATAATTACACCAATTACAGTGAGTGAGTGAGTGAATTTTTGTTTTACGTCACAGCGGGAATCTTTCACCCATACGTGACGGTGAACTAATTAA
>JAUTBT010047248.1:0-16358 GCA_032361225.1 Lepetodrilus schrolli | reverse complement strand
ACTTTCGGTGGTGTGTGTGTGTGTGTGTGTGTGTGTGTGTGTGTGTGTGTGTGTGTGTGTGTGTGTGTGTGTTTTATATGTTTTAGAGATAACATAATATTAGTAGACCCAATAGATTTGTTGATATATTTCACGGTCAACATTATTTACCTAAATGTGTGAACATTTGATTTGTCTACAGAAGTAGGCTATTTTGGGTAAAATACGTACGTTTGGCCATTAAATGCATGTATGTTAAGAGACGTATTTATTATTTAATGCCTTTAAATTACGAAAGAATATAATTTAATAACTTTATATTCGGCCATAGTACAAAACCACTTTACATGATTTATAGGTAGGTATGAGTTTAGTAGTTTACAATCATACCTGCGTATGTACTACGTGCCATATTATATTATATATATATTATATGTGGACCAAACAAAAACAATATCTAACACGTTGACGTGATTATTAAAGTTTAATGCTGAGACAAAATTAATGTGATGGGATGTTGGTAGCGGTACACCCGGAGCGATCTGACGAAAACTAGTACTTTCTACAAAATTATATAGGCTATATCTACTGGTCATCCCGAAGCACACACGCACACGCACACATAAACACGCACACACACACACACACACACACACACACACACATACGGTTATATTCCTAGGTAATGTGAATGGTTAAACTATTTTGGTAGATTAAATTGAAAATTAATTTATTATATCTAATTAGGCACATTACCATTCCAAGATTGAGCTGGCCCACCTCTAGCTGCAGTTCTGTAGCTAAAAGGTGCCCCGTTTACTATTTTTAAAGTTTATTTTCACATAGTATTTTTATGAAATTCGTCACCGATCGCGTTTGCTAACGGACGCCATGTTGCTAAAAATAGCTGCAAGATGCTAAAAATAGCTGCAAGATGGCGTCGGTTTATGATGAATTTCATAAAATACTGTGTTAATAAAACTTTCCTTCGAAAATAAGCATGGAGACATGAAGTATAATGGTTAGCGAATCCAATCCTAGCTGGATTTCGTTCTGCCACGTACTTTTGTTGATGCATACTAATGCGATCCTCTGTAGCTAAAGGGTGTCATATAGATAGCAAAATAGTAAACGGGGCACCTGTTATCTACATAACTACAGCTGGACCATTGCTTGACTGTGTGGACTTTTCAACTCAGCGTGCCGGGTTTTACTCCCCGCCACGTCTCAGACATCTCTTCACCCAGGTTCCTGGGCATCTCATCTTATCGTTTTTAAAAGAAATTGGTTTATATCATAAGTTTTAATCTTTCACGACTGTATTCTTCATTCTATTATATTCACACTATTTAATCCTATTCAATTTCATTATTCCATTTATTCAGTCATATATTCACTTTTAATCAAATTTATTTTGGCATGTTTCATGCTGCATTTGATTTTAGCCCATTCATATTGTATAGTTCATTAATTCATCGCCATGTATGGGTGAAAGATTCCCGCTATGATGTAAAACAGTAATTCACACACTCATGTTTTGCTCTCTTTATGTTATGCGACATGCAAGCCGTACGTGCTCCCTTTAAAGGCAATGACAGCGATGCAATGTTCTCTGTAAATATCTTGAGAAAACCACCCTCTTTAATTAACGTATGTACTTTTCCTTCTGAATATATTGCCTGCGCCACGCTGTAAACTGTTCGGTAACCTTTAGACGGATGTCATTCGTGTTAGGGCAGCTCAGTGCATGGTGCGCGCGCATGCCGTCACATCTCACCGAATATCTCGTGCAGTGCATGTATATCTCCTTACAACGAGAGTAGACTACATCAAGTGTTTACTGCGTCTCTTCAAATGTTAAACATAATCTTACCACGTGACACGGGTTTACAGACCTCTAAAAAATAAAATAGCAAACTATATGTAGTTAACATTTCATGCGCTTTTAAATGAGATAATTAATTATTATTTAAAGAAATAATTAGAATGTCTTATTAATCATAGTCGATGAGGTCATTATTGTTGGTATGTCTCATTTTGTGTCAAATTTTTGTTAAGAAATTGGTTCATACATTTACGTGAAATAATTAAATTCATCATTCATTAAAAGTCATCTTATGAGTGATAAATAACCTGATACAATAACAACACCAATTTATTGTCATTTAATTAACATAATAGCAGGCATGACTATCATTATAACTCCATTAAAGTTAACTGCTGATGCCATTCGTTACAAAAAGAAATGTTGTGAAAAGAAGGGGGGAAAAGTATCAAGTTTCAAGTTTCAAGGCGCAATATGAATTGGCGCAATATAAACGTACATATTATTATTATTATTATTATTATTATTGTTACACTAAGATCGCAGAATGACCTAAATCTAAATGAAGAATAGCTTTGACAACAATGCTTTATAAGACGTGCTACATTTCGTGTATATTCCTGAAAAATCTCTCTTCTCTCACCTGTTCTATCCCAGGCCTATTTGGTTTGACTACAAACCTAATTTACAGGTGATGAATGCTAGCTGGGCGGCCACGTGATTTGAAAGGGTTGAATTGGGGTTAATTCTAGACTCGACAACCATTTCGATCATGTATATAGTACAGTCAAGCTCACGAATACCGGGGACTTGTCACAAACTGTTATCGGGTGTTCCAACTCTATGTGTCATTCCATAAATTGGTAACTTCTAAATGTAGGTATCTTTCTATAACATGATAATGTAGCAGAGACTGCAAATCAACTATTTATTACAACCTTACTTGAGATCATGTGGGATAATTGGTAATTGTATTTCAGTGCTAATTGTCTTTGTGCTATGGATAGCTTTGAAGAGGGGAATCCCGTGTTTCCTTTCACTATTTACCATCCACCAATGCAAAGGATAGAGTATGTCTAGGTCATTCTTTGCCTCGTTAAACACGAGGCCTTGCGAGAAATACTTCACGGCTATGTTTATACATCCAGAAATACCAGTGGAGGATATCCGGACATTGCTGATAATGAATGCAGCACTACGTTAGCATTAAATGTCACTGCAGTAATCACGGCTAATGACGCCATTAGTTCACTGCACATTCATACAACCGGATCCAGACCTATACTGGTAGCGGACGTCAATACTGCGCTGATAATCAGATATCAACAACCAGATGCATAGGACTTTCAGACATAACGTAAATCCAGACATAGTGGATGTCTATATATCTCTGAAATCCAGACATCCACAAACAACTTCCTTAAACTTAAATAAAATCCGTACAAAATGGCGTTCTATTTCCCTTTTTTTTCTCTCCATTTGACTACACACAGTCAGGTGCATGGCCTGGATTAATAGTTGACAATGGCGTCGAAGACTTTCGAATCCACATGTATTCTATATATGTTATGTTTCTATTTTGTTATATGACTAGAATTTTAAATATTTCTAATGCCTTGAATATAAATACATACCTGCAAAACAACATTTTTAAGTTAATACTAGTAATTACATCCGTTGTGTACTATAACAAAATAGTGTTGACAAAGATACCCGTTTTATTCTTCAATATTCCATATTATTATAAGATTATTAAAACGCTGTATAGCAACATTTAGTTAGAAGAACTCAAAAGTCACTAAATACACAATTTTCCTTCGAATTACTACATTGTAAACTGGATTGTAAGCGCTCACGATAAAGCAATACGTTATAACAATTTGTGTTGTATTTACAAGCCATCCGCTGATATTTAACACCGTTGTTCATACCTTCCTGAGCTATATCCCATTAATACCCTTCTTGTACTCAACGTGCCCAGTCACCAATACATACATCCGATTTTAAAGATAATATGATTAAATGTCGGCAAATATTGATACGTATAGTCTGCGGGTATGAATATACAGGAACGACATCTGCAATGACGTCATAGCTGAAGAAAAACCCCTACACACGACTGCAACCCCCTCCAGTGCCCACGAATGCCCCAACCCCAAAGTGGATTGAAGTGAGTTAGTCAATGTTTGCACCTGACGAAGAGAAGGTGTGCACACGCATCTGTTGTGCCCAGGATTTTAACAGCCACAGTCGTATCTCATCAAACCTGGCTATTTTCAGCAGTTAAAAACTATTGGAATATACTCAGGAATAATCGTATTTAAGTTGATCGTATAAGAATGGGGTTGTACTACATATTCATTCTAATAGGTGAGTTTTTGTGTTTCATATTTATTTTGTATTTTCAAAAGTTTGTAAATGTTTAGAGAGGTGTTCCCTTTTCTTCGCTTTCTAGGAATTCGCCGCACCTTCGTTGGAGAATGTTTCTGTATTTTTTTTTTAAAAGGCCGAAAGCAATCTAACGTGCGTTTCTATTTTATTATTATTACATACTATTACTATTATTATTAAATAAAAAAAACATATATGTATTTATATTTTTATTCAAATGAATAAGTAACCTAATTGTTGTTGAACGTCGGTGCGAAAATGTTTCACATGTACGCGAGGATTCCTAACGTTAGTATAATGACAAGTACATAACATTGCAAATAAGATTTTGTTTCAAATTTAGAATTCTGTAAAACGAATTTAACTCCAATCATCGCCTGTAGTTTAGTTTCTGAATTCCATACATTCAGATCAGTTCCAACATTCCGGAAACTAAAGGGAAACTGACCGGACATATTTTGAGGAATACATTTTAGAATAGTTTGGGAAATGAAAAGCGGGGCGGGTGGTTGCGCAGTGGTAGAACAGTTGGACTTCGGAGCCAAAGGTCCCAGGTTCAAATCCCGCCCCGGCATCAATGTTCGCGAAAGTTACCTTTCTGACGCGATATTGATAGGATGCACTGTCAGTAGAGTGGCAATGCAGTTATCATCCTTGGTCTTGTCAGTACCAGCCGGTGCTCGCAGATTTACTGCAACATTCAGCGCTGCGGATGTTGCGGGTTTCCTCCTGCCCTAAACTGACAAGTCGTGATATTAGTGAAAGAGTCTTGAAAGCGACTTTAAACCCCAATTAAAAATAATAAATTAAATAAATTAAAAGCTCATGGAAAGCAAACAGAGCACATGTCATGTTATTCGTCGTCATGTTATCGTTCAACATTGACTAGAAGAGTACAAGCAAGCAGGAAAATATTAACAACCAACGTAAACAAAATTTAAAAAAATTAAATTAATAAAACAAAACCATATACAAACAATACAAAATGACATCTAGTTACATTGCTTCAGTTATTCGACATCTTCAATTCATATATCTTCGCTTTTCCTTTAAAACTATCATTTGTCACATAATGCTATTAGAGAAACATATAAATGGCCTTATGTAATAAAATTACTCACAATAATGATAATAATGCTACTACTACTAATAATAATAATTGCATTTGCAGTGCTCTATGCACATGTGTAAAATAAACATGAAACTGGACAAGGCTGATAAAACTAAGCTAGTAGGCTGTTACATATTGAAATTGGTTTGTAGTAACTTTTGAAAAGATGTATTTTAGGATGAGTTTTAAATGCTGGCACAGAGGGAGCTGATAACACATTAATAGGTTTAATGGCAGTACTAGAAAGCAAGTAGTTTTACCACAATTGTGCTACAAGCCGTGATATAAGTGAAGGAATCGTGAGAGGGGCTCTAAACATCAATTTTAAAATATAACAAACACAAATAAAACAAATACAACTTTTGTTCGAGAATAACTATATTACAATAATTTTAAATAAAATTAAACCAAAATTTATGAATGAAAAATTCCTTGGCTTGCTATAGGCACTTTAATATTTCTCGCCATTCTTGTTCTAAGGCGACCTTTATCCAATTATAGTTGGTTTATGAGAGTAATAAAATAAATTGTAGCGAATATTAAATTTAATGTCGCTTAGGTATTGGTCAACCCCGTCAGCAGCCATATTGTGACATCCGGGCTTTTCACAACCATTCTCTACAACATGATTAAAATGTGTATCATAACTGCAATTATGTCGTGCAATGGTGTGTGAATTTACTGGACACTGTTGCAATACTGAAATTATAAATAACCGAATATGTACAAGTAGGCGACTACTCTAGATACAGTTTCCGGTAAGGTAAGACGTTGTCCGACTAGCCCAATATAAGACGTTCCCTAATTAAACAGATCAGCGTCCATTTCAATACATGAATGCATTCATCCCTTTGCACGATGTCGTTCAGACAACCAGAGCAAACAATTCACACCCAGAGGCAGTCTAGTAGGTTGAGAAATGTATCTGAAAGGGCGCCATTGTTTTCGTGAACTGCTTTTGACCAAGCCTTCCACCCGCTAGCCAGTTAGCTGGGTATGTAGTGACACACAAGTGTTAGGATTGCTGTTTGTTTTTAAGGTGGATGATGTTTTCGACGCGCGCCGTCCGTCCATTTGTCCGGTAACGACATTCCAACCCCAGATGAATGCATGTCTATCACGATATTGTGACGTCATCTGCACTACATTTGTAATTCAATTACTACGCGTGTCTTCATTGAATTTACTCATTCCGCTGATAAATATAGCTAATACTGTCACTGTGTATTACTTCAACGAAAAGGGACTGTAGATAAATATGTTACGTAGGTGTACATAAAACACTACACACTTGCTATACACCCATTCTCGACACGCATATGCAGTTTCTTAAAGTAATAATACCTTCACGACACTATTACCCTCTTTTGTGACGTAATAATACCACGCAACTGCTATCTGGGCTGGATCTTCGACAACACGTTTAGCAAATAGCTAACTATATTCATGATTTTTCATTCCCTTCTCAGTGTCTGCTTTCGAGTTTATTTATAAGTTATATTATAGACTAATAATTTTGTCACACGAGTATACATTTCACAATATTTAATCAAATATGTTTCAATGTTACGTCCCATACTGGTATTTCAAAAATTTTCTTCAAATGCTAATTTCCGTCCGAGTACTTTAACTATGCTAGTTCAGGGCAAACGATACTTTAATGCACTATATATAGGAGTAGACCATACTGTATTCCTTAATTCTAACATAGTACGGTGTGAGATCAAATGCGCCGACAATACTTTATGACGTGATGAATGTTCAGTGTAAGTTTCTTTATTAAACAAATGTGTGCAATGTTAGAATAGGAATAGAGTACGACCTATATATAGTGTAGTAAAGTATACTTTTGCCCTGAGTTATTATAGTATTGTCGGCGATACGCCGTACTGTATCCCTTAAATACAATATTGTCGACACCTTTGATCTCACACTGTACTATGTTAGAATTCAAGTTACAAGTTTTTAACTCGGGGGACTTTCTCGATGTTAAACATTCACCTGATCCCGTCATACTGTAACCAGTGCTGCCTTTCCTTATATTAGTTTATATTAGTGTATATTAGTTTATATTAGTTTATATTAGTGTATATTAGTTTATATTAGTTTATATTGGTTTATATTAGTGTATATTAGTTTATATTAGTTTATATTGGTTTATATTAGTTTATATTAGTTTATATTGGTTTATATTGGTTTTCTTTTGCTAATTAAAGGTTATCGATGTAAAAAGAAACTTGTAAATTTTTTATTGACGCGAAGAGACATTTACATGACATTTAAAACGTGTCTCTGTTATTCAAATGACGTCGCTTCGCCTGAGATTGTTTTGTCAGTAAGTTGAGACTGTTTAATAAATACATATATTACGACCTTTACTGCAAGAATACGCGAAAGTTCCTGGGCTAGGATAGGCGCCAGAATGAATGGTACCCAACTACTGTAAATGCAGGAAATTAATGCGTCCCTAATTTAATGCGACCTCAAGAATTTAGACATAAATGCGACAACAATTAAATGCGATCGGCCAGGCCTCTATTCATGTTTTTTCCCGGACGTACCTGCCATTATTTTCCATAATGAAAATATTTTCAAATGTGCACATATCAGTTCGTTACTTTAATACCATGTTCATCCACCAGTGTTAATAATGTAATTAAGTGATGATACCACCCGGTGGTGTTAAGACGTCTCAACATAAATATTAAACGTGGTCAGGATGCTTCTGGGCAGTGGCACTTTAATATGAACATCACACCCAGGTGTATTACCTTAACGATCATATTAACGTAGTACTATTGCCGACGTTTCCGGTGAAGGGCATTACATTAGACAACAAAATTTGCCATTATAGGGTAGGCAGTTCATTTTACGTTCATAATCGCAAAATACAGGTTCGTCCATCTACCAGTTCGCACATACGCCAGTTAGTTCATACACTAATTCGTCCACACCCCAGTTCATTCATATACACGTTCGTCAAGTATGATCCATTGATGGAGCAAGTAACAGAGACTGTCAGAGTGATCCCCTCAAACAGAGTTGTAACTGCGAAAAGTCACCACCGTAAGGCAACGCTGGTATTGATGGACATAAACATGCTCACTGTCGCACCCCTCGTTCATTAGCACGACAAACACACCAGCCTGTGTCCACTCCATCACGTGTCCCAAAACAGCATCAGCCTCTGGACAGCTCGGCCCGTGTCCACTTCACCCTCTAGACCGCATACACATACGTCACATATCGATATATGAACAACATATTAACAACTATATGGACACGGGACAAACGCTATGCGACACATGCTACAAAGAACGCTCCGTGTTTCGATGGGCAGCTGTTAGGTTGAGTTTTGGTCGTGTTTTGTGTCGCGACACGGTAAACCTTGTCGTGGGCTGTGTGCTTGTATCTCATGTGTTTGATGTAGGTCGTGTGGAATTAAAACAACTGTGATACTACACAAATGTTTGACTGACGCGTTCACTCGTCTCCGAACAATGTCTAACAGCATGGTCAGTCATATAGACCGCTAACTTCTACCATTGTCTATTGAGTGGTGTATTCGTGGTTTGGCGATTTCATAGATTGTTAGTACAGTTGTACATTAAACAAACAAAACGATTTACTTAATATGCTTATGTAATTATTTATAATTATAGAATATGTACATATACTAGTATCTCCTTCATTCTTAATCTTTCTTTCTTCTCTCCCCATCTCTTCTGTCCCTTCTCTTGGAGCGGTTTTCATTTAAGTTTTAATAACATGTAACCCATCCATTTCGTCTTGAATAAAATATGTTTAACCCTCTCCCTGCTGGATTATACACAGGCACTGCTCATTAGGGCATCTCCAGTTGCCTCCAGAATGGAGAGGGTTAAACTAAACATAGATTGTTGATCATGACGTCGTGACGTTGAATGGTAGAAGTTTCGTAGATGTCGTCGTGATGTGGTCTCGTCGTAGAGCGTGAATGTTGCAAAGAGGTGACGTCATGGTGTTGACGTCGTAAGATGATGACGTTGATATATACCTAAACGGTTCTGTACTATATACTTAAATTGACCTCGTATGGTGGTTGTGTCGTAGATTAGTGGGGCAGTCTTTCAGTGGTGACGTTATTAAATAACAACTTCTTCGTCCTATAGCAATACAAGGGGGCAGTTTTATACTCTGTTTATTTGCATTATTAACTTGAAAATATTTGAGCAGCCTTTTCTGCACGATTTACGTTGTTGTCAAGCTACGAACATTTGTTGCATTAAACATAATTTACAACACATCATGTTGTACCTTGTAACATTTCGCTGTACAAGCAGTTATTTTACACGTATATTGACGATATTTCTGTATTATTGTCTTTCATTATTGTTTATATATACGAAGCTCTGCCGAATGTAATACTAACATTAACGAAATTTTATAAGAGATAGACAGGTATTAGACTTACAAATTAACACTTACAAACTTGGAATTCGTCGTCATGTTTGATTACACGCGTAGGGATACTAACTGTTAATCATAGTAAAGAATATAGTTCTTTGAATCTTTGACATGCCACATGTAGGAAATTTAGGTATTCCTCAATAACAACAAAGGCTTGAAAACGGTATATAATTAATTTATAAACATAGATAAACTGACCACAAATAACTAAAAGTTGTCTCCCTTATACAGTTCCATTTTAATCGCCCTACTGTTATCGCGCACCTGTTATTGCACTCTCGTAGCTATTTTATGTGATAATGTTTAATTTAATATAGTACTGTTATGTGAATGTTTTGTTATGATCGTTTACTACCTACATTGTCATATGCATTAACTCCCATTGTACAAGGACATTTATAGGTAAGCGTGACCCATTTTGAGAGACATGAGTGACAGAATATGTGACACAATCAGAGCAGAGTGACACATCTTAAGTGATATGACAGAGTGACACATTGAGAGACATGATAGAGTGATACATCTTGAGAGGTAAGAGGACAAAGTGACACACATTGAGTGATAAGACAATCATGTGTCGGAGTGACATAAAGATGACACAAAATAGACATGGTCTAGTTGAATCGGTCGACCTGTAACATAGACATACAAGTAAGGCCTAATTGAATGGGTTGCCCTGTAAAACATCACGTGGATCGTGATGGGCGGGAAAAGTTCATGATTGATGGTCAATATTGAACCGTATAAATATCTACTGGAGAATTAATTAGTTACTTTCCGCAATATAAACATCCACAAATACACGGACAGACGGACATACTATTTATTTGAGGTTCACCTCGCATTCTATTTATACCATGAAATTTTCGAGGTTGGCAAATTTAGAGGTTAAAGGACTAAAGTGGTTACAAGGATTGCTTTTTATTTAAAAAAACAGTTGTAATGACAGTAATGAGCCAAGCGTAGATATAGCTACATGAGGCGAAAAATACAAAAATACAAATATACAATAGATGTTATCATACTTATCATCTTTACTTACATAAAATACCCGTGTACGTCCACATTGAACATGCACAGTGACGAGAATTATATTACTTTAGTTTTCATTTACCTACTACCATCTGTACATTACCTACTACATCTGTACATTAACTACTACATCTGTACATTACCTACTACCATCTGTACATTAACTACTACCATCTGTACATTAACTACTACATCTATACATTAACTACTACATCTGTACATTAACTACTACCATCTGTACATTAACTACTACCATATGTACATTAACTACTACATCTGTACATTAACTACTACATCTGTACATTAACTACTACATCTGTACATTACCTATTACATCTGTACATTAACTACTACATCTGTACATTAACTACTACATCTGTACATTACCTACTACCATCTGTACATTCACTACTACCATCTGTACATTAACTACTACATCTGTACATTAACTACTACATCTGTACATTATCTATTACCTACATTACCTAAATGGTTGGAATTTTAGAAATGATTTTTTTTTTTACACACACTTAATATATATGAAAAGGTTGCCTTGCATTAGGTATTTACCATTCCACGTGGCGTAGCGGCATAGACGTAGTGATAGCTTGTTATGTTGTAATCGGATTGAACATGACTGTACGGTACTTGTGCGTTTGGTAACAAGCCATATGACGATCATAGATAGGATTGGTTATACAAACATCCCAAAACATCCGTATGTCCATCGATCTGGTAATACACACGACTACGGTGGCGGATAGTAAGATTATGGATCTAATCGTATCTTTGTTTTTCCTGAATTCCGCACTCACTTCTGAAGATATCGGTTTCATATCAATACATAAGTAATAGGTTTAACTTACTTACACGAGTCCGAGTGCAAGGCAGGGTGTTTACATAAACACAACCAAACTCAGAATCGTGAGGCGTGTTCAAGAGTTGTTGATATACTAGAGTTATGTCTTTGCCAGCTTTCTGTCCAAACACTGAATAATGTGCCAGATTCAACAAGCTAGTAAAACTCACTAGCGCTAGCTTACCCGAACAATCAACAGTCCTTTGACGAAACCCCTTAGTTCTTAGATCGTGATAATATAAACTAATCTACCCAAGATACGGGAGTTATCTCTATTTAATCTCTGACATTTATCTCGTTGTAAATAAAAAAAAAAGTAATTTAACACGATTCTCGTCTTGACATGGTCCCAAGCAATATGGCTCCCCAACATGCCATATTGGCTGCACTTTTAAATCTCTGTTACCTTGACATGACCCAAATTACTTAATCACATAAGGTGACTTTTCAATTTTTAAAAAACCCCACAATGAATGTGGATTTTGCTGATAAATGCTATGGCCAATTCGAGATGCCCCAGAGAACATGTATTTTAATAATCGGCAGGGTAACACAACTGTAAAATATACTGAATAATAATAATAATTATAATAATAATAATAATAATAATAATAACAATAATAATAATTAATACATAATAAATCTAATAATGATAATGATAATACGAATGATAATGATGATGATGATAATAATAATAATACAGTACTACTACTACTACTACTACTACTACTACTGCTACTACTACTACTACTACTACTACTACTACTGCTACTCCTAATAATAATGGATATTTATAATACGTGTCTGACCAGGGGCATGACAACACGGGAACGTGTTCTACATTACCACCTATAACTTGCCGATGTAAACAGCTAACTGGCATGTGTGTTTGACACAGGTCATGTCGAATTAAGCAACTTTAATACTACACAAATATTTGACTGATGCTTTCACTTGTTTTTTAATCTGACACGCCATAGAGTAACCGTCTGTGATTAAATACAGAAGAGCTACGGAATGCAGAATGCACTTTTAGTCTAACCGTAACATTATTATCATTATTAGTAGTATTAAATAGTATTATCATTATAATTATTTTATTAATATTATTATATTATAAACTACTACTATTATTAATAATATTATTAATTTTTATATGATTAACTAGTACTATTAATAATAACACTAATATCACTAATACTAATATTAATAATAATAATTGTATTAATATGAATAAGAATATTTATAATAATATCGGTGGGTTTTTTTTAATTATTGTTGTTCCTGTTAACAATCATCTAACAATCATGGGCTTCACATATTTTATTTAATCTTCTGTCTTCAGACAATTTGTGCATCATTGAGAAGTGACTCGTGGATACTCATTCTGTGCATCCCACTCTGATATAAACCCAGTACCAAACCCACTCCCCCTCTGGTATAAACCCAGTACCAAACCCACTCCCCCTCTGGTATAAACCCAGTACCCAACCCACTCCCACTCTGCTACAAACCCAGTACCCAACCCACTCCCACTCTGCTACTCTGCGTGCGTGCGTGCGTGTGCGTGATATATGTTAAATCTATTGCAAATGTTTCATATTTCAGAACATTACTTTGGGGAAGTTACTTTGGAGAAGTAAGTTTATTACTCAAGAGTATTAAGCGGAAAAAATAAACCTTTTGAACAAAATATAAGGAGTCACCTAAGGAATTCAATGCATAACTTTGAGCAGCATAGACAGCTCTGTAAAGATTTGACAAGAACTTCAACGTCATATTTCTGTCTGAATGTAAATGTCCGCAACCTGGTACTTGTATGTAGCAACTTGTATATGGAACATGTACACACTATTGACCACATTTGCAATAAACATCTACTTGATAAGGGGGAAGGGGGTACATTTCCTGGATACTGGAATTCTTTACATAGAGCTTTTCCCTATCTCATGTCCTCTCCTGTTCTGATCTGTCATGCATGTAGAAACCTGTATAAAGCATTGGCCAAATGAAGGACCCGGATGTATCCATCTTGCGCTGGAGTCGTCACACGTGGTTGTCCAAGACGTTGATGATCATGAGTTGATCCTGTTTGCCTGAACCTTGCATTTAACCGTGTTATTGTGGAATGATGATAATTGAATTATCTGACAACAGCTCTAATAATGGAAGTTCCAAATTGCAGCAATAATATTGCTTGATTACATTTTTTTTTTTTACAATCGTGGGATCATTTATTCTATTTTAGGAATGTTTAGAGGGAAAATAAACACAGATCGGTGTTCGAATGCTCTTTCATGGCATATTGCTTCAAAATCATCTAAACTAATGTGCTCTCCTTCAGTACAGCAGGCAAATATAATGTTTTTCATGAATTGGACGTCCACATTAATGATTTGACGCAGTCTCAATATTTTGTTCGGGCACATTGTTGAACAAATAGAGAATCTCAGACAAGTGTCTTGGAATATCCAATATATCAACACGAGTCGTGAAAGTTATTTTACTCTGCGGCTTCACCGAGGATGTAATAACTTTCATCGACTAGTATTAATATATTGGATATTCCAAGACACCAGGGTGAAGGTTAGAACAATCAAATAAACAAACAAATAACCCAAGAATTGGGTCAAACGATATCTACAGCAACGATAGCTACTGCTGTAGATATCGCTTGTTATTTGAAAGCGATATCTACTGCGAAAAGACAGTATTGCGTGATAAATGATAGTCCAGTGCTATGTACGCATTGTACTGTCCTTTCCTGGCATGCCATGTCTTGTTCTGCTATATCAATATGTAATATAACCATCTCTATAAATCATTGACCACATTTGAAATAAAGATTTATCTGGCAGGGGGGTAACTTTCCTGACTGAGGGCATTTTTTCCTAGGAAATTTTCCGCCGATGGGGGTAAAATATCCTCGGAAATATTACACCCGGTGGTTTATTTCCTAGGATATTTACCCCCGAGGGGGGGGGGGGAGATTTTCAGGAGGGAAAGATTTCCTGTTACGCCGGTACCTAACCCACCGTATACCACAGTACCCGTGGAACACTTGGTCGTTTTAACCGTGCCAGAGCATCATAGGTATACGTGTTTCTCTTCTTTTTGATTTGCACAACACAAGAACTGGCATTTTGTTTCGTGACTAAAGTGTTTAAAGCGTGCGTAAAATAACACATCAGTTAGTCAGATGTGTATGTTAGCTTAAGGTGTATTCAAACAGTGCCAAACACTATTCTTTGTAATTTGTTGTTTACGTTGTCAAGTGGTCTATATACACTTTCGATGTCACATAAATACTGTGACAGTGATTAATTAAACAAATGTGTTTACCACCGTTGCCTGTTTTAATGATTATGTATAATACGCTTCTCTATTTTTTTTACGTTCTTTATATTGACTCTCTTCAGACATGCGCAGAACAATTATTCATGCCATTCTCTTAAAGGCACGCAATCACGGGTTTGTTTACATATTTCATGGTTAAACGTATTTTTACATGAAAGTATGTACATTTGATGTGTCTACACAAGTATATTGGGTAACCAGCCACATTTTCCGCATATCCCACTGGTTTTCAATATTTTCATATTTTATTATCATTTAATATTTATAGCTAGTAGCTTTATTGGTAACAGTAGTGGTGAAATGTTATTTTGATCTTGTGCAATGATTAAGAGTTATCCCCTTTAGTCTATTAGACTATAGAAAATTGACATATTACAGTACATTACCAACTGATTATTCGGGTTATACCGGAAATGTAAACTGCAGTGGAATTTTACCTATCCTACAGCGGTGAAAATATATTTGGAGGTACAAAAGCATATCTCAAGAAGCACCGCACTATGCATGTACCCTCGAATACAGGTCGATGCTGATAAGAAATGCTTACGTAAATGTGCCGACACAGTATACATATCCGGTTTGTCCGGGGCTACCCTCTGTCATCGGGTACGTGGTCGTTATGTAATGACGTTTTGTTGCTGGTGGCGCCAAAGAAGCCTGTTAATGATAGACCCGTGTACCCCAAAGTGCTATGCAACTATTGGAACGTTTCAATCTACGTCAGTGGATCCATATGTTCTAATCCTAATCTGTACCTTATACCCATCATTTTAATAAATCGTGTTAATTAGCAGTTAGAAGTGGTAATTGTCCGAAAAGTAGGCAATGCACCTAACACTTACAAAGGTTGTTTTTTAAATGTTATTTCAAATGTTAAAATGTTGCGTAATTGTGAATTTAATCTAACAGAATACTTATTTATGAATGTATATCAAACAATATAATTTTTAATTGGGTAAATATGTACATGGCATTTGAATTATTACGCGTTTCTTTTGTCGCTTAGTATTTATATATATACTAAGTGTATGTACTTTGTATTTAAAACTCCAATTCGGTCCAAAACGACAACTTAATCTGTGATTGTTTGCCGCTAAGTTGGCATTATGGTACTTCGGACATATCGTGCATATTACTTCACGACGCCGTTAGGTAATTTATTGTTAAGCAAAGAATACGGGGCGGGTGGTAGCGCAGTGGTAGAACCTTGGACTTCGGAGCCAAAGGTTGCAGGTTCAAATCCCCGCCCCGGGGGCCCGGCATCTTCGCGAAAGTTAACTTTCTGACGCGATATTGATAGGATGCGATGTCTGCAGAGTGGCAATGCAGTTATCATCCTTGGTCTTGTCAGTACC
>JAUTBT010047237.1:0-16361 GCA_032361225.1 Lepetodrilus schrolli | reverse complement strand
CACACACACACACACACACACACACACACACACACACACACACACACACACACACACACACACACACACACAGAGAGTTGAACGTTTAATCAGGACTAATACCTGATTGTACTGTTTTGTCCATCACGCACGGGTCGGAATATTCATGTCTATTACACATATGCAATACAGCTCTCACTGTTTAAATCTCGCCCACAGGATACCTCTGAGATAATATACTAGTACCGAATAGTATCATCAACACCATTAATTTAGTTTAGTCGGGAGTAGAATACAATTGAATACCCTTGGGACAACATTTCAACGAAGGATACCTCAACGTAACATGCTCCCAATTATGTGGTCGTTGTCAAAGACGTTTCGTGGCTATTTCTTTTTTAATGATTTTTTTTTACATCTTTTGTAAAATTGGCACTTCAAAATGTTAACAATCACTAAACAAATCGAAAAAAAATGTCACGAAACGTATTTGACAAGGACTACTAGAAAAGTATCATGAATATTGTGATGCTGTCATTTATAAATGCATAGGGCCTACGACAATGTTCCTAGAACTGTGATATACAGCCTCTCGGCATTTTGAACTTCGTGATACCGTCATGTCTTGTGTTCCAACGGTGGCCATGCTCTTACTAATTTTACGAAGAAGAATACAAATATTTATTCAATATACGTGGTGGATATCGACTGTGTTTACGTCTTTTTGTGTTTCTCGTGCTTGCTAGTGCGCCCTCTCGATAGAGCTGATTGTCGGCAGTTTTCAATGGTTTATTACACTAAAATGCTTACATTGAATTCTCTACTTATTGAAATGTCTAGCACATATTATATACAATTTGGCATACAAATGGTATTTCAGTTAACAATAACATGTGCCCAGCCTAGCTAGGCTTATTCGACACTATTCGGCTACCTACATATGTATACATGTAATTCATTAACGACTTTTAATTACTCATGATCAATGAACCATGTTTGTTAACTAAAACAATAAACTTTATCTATTGATTCATATTCATATTCACAATTACTGATTTAATCTAACGAAATTTCTCCAGAAAAATATCAGTTTAATATTGAACGTATATTTTAATAATATTTGAACATCGCGACTCGTTTGTTATATAGCTAAAGAACTTGAGGAAATAAAGAGCAACCAACCAGTACTAATTAGCGTTATATAGGAGCACAACAGAACAGACCTTTTATTCACTCAGGCATACGAGATACAAATGCAATTTACAAAAAGGAACATGGTAATCGCGGACGGGGATTTGGTAGGATGTTTTTCGTTTCACAGAGTTAATGACAATAGTAAAGTTTACTATTACATACAAACAAGCAGTGTCCATAAACAGTTATTAAGTTACAATAATAATATTCACCCCCCGGTCGTCAAAGGTTCAAGTAAGTTTAATTTGCTTTTCACAATAGAAGAGAGAGAGAAAAAACATTGCCATCCTTTTCACACCTAGGTGGCGCGAATTTACTTCCCACCGACTTTACACACGTCGGACGGTTGGCACGTACTGGTTCGTCTTGGTTCGGAAATAAATAGCGTACTTGACCATATTTTAGACAAAAATATAGTTTTTAATTGTTTTTGTTCTCTGATATAAATATTGCACACCGATGTATAATGGGAAAAGTCGGCGTTACGTACCCTATCGCGGGTACGAATTTACCGCACATACTTACTCGGTTGTATACTAGTGCATTGTGACCATCCCATATAATATGTGCATAGTCAAAGCTTCCTCAAAAGGTTAACCATACCAAAAGGAAATATACTTTATAACCTGTTAGTTTTTTGAGAGGCCCCCCTATATAAAGGCTTGTGAGGATGGATACCACTGCCGATTGTCCCACGTCGAGAGTCGAACCCCAGACAGCCAATACTGAAGATGACCGTGTATAGTTTAGCCGTTTTGGGATATCTTCTAGGTAAGTTCTGGCATGCTTTGTGTAAATAAATACCATTGAATATGCTGTACCATAAATATTGTGTGCCCCTCTCTCTCCCCCTCTCTCTCCCTCTATCTATCGCTCTCTATCCATCTCTCTCCCTCCCTCTCTCTCTCCATCTCTCTCCCCCCTCTCTCTCCCTCTCTCTCTCCCTCTCTCTATCTCTCTCCCCCTCTCTCTGTCTCCCTCACTGTCTCCCTCTCTCCATCTCTCTCTCCCTCTCTCTATCTCTCCCCTATCTCTCTATCTCTCTCTATCTCTCCCCCTCTCTCTCTATCCCTCTCTCTCTCCCTCCCTCTCTCTCACCTGTATTTAAGTATATGTGGCCTAACCTGTGACAAGAGATATGATAAGGCCGATGATAATCGCCATCAACGTCCCTGATGCGCCATACCAGCAGTACGAGAGATCAGCGATGTCAAACGTCGTATCATGTCCTCTGAAATAGGTTATAAATAATAATATATAACAACTTCTAGTTAAATGTTCGGATAATTAATAACTTAATCTAAATAAGAAACATGACAAATCGGACAGGATGTCAAAATAGTTAAAACATTAAATTCAATCCCAAAGTTTCTGGAAATGTAAGCTGATTGGACAATTCTGGTGAAAGAATGTAGGCCTATTTTTATTATGTACGTATGTAGTATTTGTAATCAGTCAATCTATTTCCAGCAAGTACAGATCTACACACTTTTATGTTATATTATTATTATATGCACTACTTGTATGTTCTTTATGCTAATCGATATGTATTTTGAGAATATACTTCCTACTCTGTACGTGGCGTATCAGTTAAAGGGAGTTTCTGTTAGACGTGCCAAACCATAAATTGAAACTAGTGTCTGTTAGTAGACAGGGAACAGTCTCATGAACGAATGTAATATTTTCTCTACCTATTTACACAATAACGATAACGATATTGGTGAGAAAAAAAAATCGTTATTAATAAGCACAAAACGCAGTAGGGCTTACCCGGTCACACTGCCCGGTCACACTGCAACGTAGTAACAAAATTCTACACATCTATCGCATCATATGCATTTAGCTATATCTACGTCTAGCGGATAGTACAAGCATTATGGAGACGAAGCAACTTTGTCTAGCTGCAATAGTAACGGTGATGAGATGTCATTAAAGTCCCCCGTACGGCGAAACGTTATATTTATTTATCGAGCTCCGTGTGACCACATTTTTATATTGTATACTCACCTATCAATTTCTGCATGTGTTGTGGTCATCTCGTATAGAACACTAGTGTTACTGAACGATGTTTCGTTATGCAGCAAGTCTGCGCATGCGTATGTTGGTGCCGGGGGTAAGGTTGGAGAACGACGTCCATAAAGCTGACCGAAAATACTGATCCAGATGTTGATCCCAAGAGATACGATCCCGCCGATAAACGCTCCCTGTGTTTATAAGGCACATATTATTGCAATTATTCACAGCAAACCAATTATGGGAAGATTATTTTACTTGCCCCTCCAGGACCCTAGTAGGACAGACGTGTGTCGGGCGTCCTGGAGGTTTCCTGTGTTGGACACGTGACAATATATTGAAGACAGAGTGTGGAGTTTTGCGCGATCATGTTATATCAGTTAGATACATTTCATGGTCTGGCCCATGTACTAATAGCGATGGGACGACTTCTGATTCATACAAGTTGGGTATCTTGCACCAGAATGCACAGGTGTCCGACACAACTGAGGGATCCGGAATAGAACATAATCTTCGACATATTTCTTTTGGCTGCGATTGTTAACAGCAACATTTATTATAGGTACATACAATTACAATGGTAATGTTGCAGTATTATTATAAAGGTATTTTTAAATAGCTTTCAGAAAAATATGTACATGTATTCACTGTCTTAAAGAGGCAAGATCATACTTGCATAGGGAGTAATGGTGACTATCGGGGTTATTGCATATTTTGAAAGAACAATCTTTTCCCCGAGATGTGAGATTTTTTTCAGATATTATAGTCATCGAGAAATATATTTATTTCCTATCCAAAGACACCTACCCTCTCTTGATCGACATGTGCATGATGAAAGACACGACATCTTACCATTCCAAGTATGGATTTTTATCTGTGATAGGGCAGTATACAGGGCCTAAACGGCTCCATAACACAGACCCGACACAGCCCTATCCTTGACTACCTCGGACTCGAGTGCATAGATGGTCCTTTCCAAGTTCCGCGCGAATAGTCTATATTTACAACAGAGCACTGTTGGGAAAGACCTTTACACTGGCGATTCAATGTCTTACAGTTTGGATAGATTTTCCCCCCCATATTTTATTAACTATTACTATTATTTAGAATTATTTATTTATTTTTAAAAAAATATATAAAATACTTGCAATTATGATCTTGCCTCTTTAATACCATCCAAGGTACTCAATTCCACTTCAGCATGTTGTCTTGAGCTTTATTACATTGTACGAGACGTATTGTACCCTGATAATACTTTTAACAACATACTAATAATAGGAGTGCACTACGTTCACAGACAAGGACGTACGTATTTATTAGTCCATGGAAATAAAGCACCTAGTACGAACATCCCTGTGACGGGACCACCACAGGCCCCAAACGCCGACAGCGCCATCTACAATCAACCGATGGAATGCATACAGCCGCTTTCAAGATTATTTCACTTATATTATAAACCGTGGTATATTAAGTGAAAGAATCTTGAAAGCGGCTCAATTCAACAAGAAAAAAGACACAAAAAAGAGAGAAGAAAAAAACCAACTCAAGGTGCTTACACACCAGAGGCGAGCGATTAATTGTCGCGACAATCAGCGGCGACTAAAAAACTAGAAACTAATTGCATCGGAATTTGTCGCGGCAAAAACGTTGCGAGTTTCGCTTTTGGTGTGCAAGCATGTTGATACATTATAATGTTCTATCTCAGAACGTACATCGCCGTGATTGTCGCCTCGGAATTCGCCTCTGGTGTGCAAGGACCTTTACTATGCGGGGCTGTACAAACATCAAATGGAATCATATTTCACAATGTGCGCTGTATGTACCGTGACGATGCAGTCATCATGTCATCATGCCTGCCATGCAGTTACCAGCCGTTATTCGCAGGTTTACTGCAACATTCAGCGCAACGGATGTTGCGGGTTTCCTCCTCTCCTGCCCTACATTGACAAGCCGTGAGATAAGTGAAATAATCTTGAAATCGGTTCTAAACCCTCATTTAAAAAAAAATAATTATTATTATTTTTTAACATTTTACGCAGTAAATTATTTCCACTGAGAGCAACAAAAAATATGTTACTTTAATATGTATACATGTCGGTTTACTCAACATGTTTGGTTCTCGTAGAAGTAAATGTACTAATAAGATAATATCTGCTTAGAAAGATAACAGAAACAAAGGATAACAATGTGAAAGCTAGTTTGTCTTACCTGTGTAACAGGCCCCTGTAACGACCTAGCAGCATAGGCCAGTCCAATGGCGACCATCCCGTATATACATACTGATAGATGGAAGTAAATAGAGATTATTAACAGAGTGTCTATAGGTATAATCTCTATGTTTTAGACTCGCTAAACCTCGTCTAATACAAAAATTATCCCTAACTGCAGGATATAGACGATATCTAAAGACACGAGATTAATAATCTCTTTATCATCTAATGTCAAGCTTAAATACTTCTATAGAAGAAGAAAACATCAACGTGTGAATCGACATTTTAAAGTTACGCGTAGGAATACATACAGGTCAGTAAATTTTAAACCGCTTCACACATTGATAAATACACCGAAGTAAAAGAAACAACTTTAAGAATAATTCTTATTACAAATATGTATTAAATGCCGTCGATTAGCACATCTAGTTTCCGATCGTAATTGTCATTTTGTTTACTATTTCCATATAGTATCATCTATAAATAGTAGTATGACGCCAGACGTCATGAGGTCACACACGGTCAGAGCTCCATAATTTGCATAGTTATTAGTCCGGCAAAGTAGCATGATACACGAAATATCTGTACACTTGCTTGTTCTCATAAACTTACTCGAATTGCATTCTTATTACTGGATAATTTGGTAAAACGTTAATAAAAACTATGTTATTGTACATGCTTGCACAAAATATATGGCAAAATTAGGAATATTTTATAAAAAGAACCCGGCAAAAACAGCGTAAATAATGTCCATATTCAACTTTCCATTAGATGATTATGTTCAATATGTGATATTTATAAACAGCAGCTTGATTACGGGATAATTAGTGAATTAAAGTTAGTAATGCTATTGGAAAATGTAAATGAGACCTGTATTCTGTCATACAATTACAACAATTTTGCATCAGATGGTAAATGTATAAATTAGATAAATTGAGAATCTCCACAGAGTGATATCAATATTATCCTACAAGTTGATACAAGAAAGCAAAATCCGAGACTTAGCCGAGGATTTTTATTACTTTTATCAACAGTAGAGCATCAAAAGACACGAGGTGGATATTCTATGTATCACCCAATAATGTAGCTAAAGCAATATGCTCAAATGTAAGGTATAAATATTGTACCTCACTTATAATTGCCTAGTTACTGAACAGAACAGTCTTCATATGTAGACTATCAATAGTCTCAGAGGGTGAAAGTAAGACTTGCTTATCTGCTCGAGGGTGATATTTTGAATAGGAGTATTTGGGTGAGAACAAGGTGTGACACACACTATCTTCATATGCATATGGTGACAATTGATGGATGAAATTGATAAGCTCATGCAAATTACGGACGCTAACGGCTGTCGATTGGATGGTAATGACATCATGACTGGTAGAATCGTTGTCAGCAGTAGAATAACTATACAAAATAGTAATTCTTGACCAATCAGTGAAGTTGTAAAATGTTATCTACAATAACATTGTTGTCCAACTGACGTTATCTCCTGTGGGAGCCAGTATTGAGTGATAAATAGAGAATCTCTACCGAGTGTCTTTTGATATCATTGTTATCCTACGAGTTGATAAAAGTAACCAAAATCACGGACGCAAATGGCTATCGATTGGTAGAATCCTTGTTAGCAGTAGTATAACTATGCAAATGTTCAATTATCGTACTGTTAGAAATTCTTCGTCGTTGATTCGACTGCGTTAAATCATATGTCCGTATGTGCTTGGAAATAATTATGACAATTACAACTATTTTGCATTAGATAAATACAGATTTTTAATGATCGCAGTGTTCTGTTAATTGTTCAATGTCACGTAAATATAAATTGACTGTGTTAAATCACATTTCGGTATATGATTGGATAATAAACATTGTGACTCTTGCCTGCTAGTTTAGCTATGGTTGTGACTAATCGTTCTGATGCCCTGGCTTTCAGCAAGAACGGACCCAGTAAGTCTTCTACTGTGTTGGCAGCTAGTCCATTTATGCCAGATGAAAGCGTGCTGCTCAAATAAAGTAAAGGAACAGTTACTTGCAATTAAACTATAGCGACCTGGATTCTGTAGATAGAAAATACATATGAAATATATTGTAAATAGTTCCGGTGGAAACGAAATTTTACGACTCCAGATAATGGTGCCAGAATATCAGCGTAATATTGTAGAGCTTATGTTTCATTAAACTATTGTAATTCAAATGCATGCATATTTGTTAGATGTGAATATGATACCCAATCGTGGAACAATTACATACAGCTCGTAACACAGTCCATACAGTGTTAGAACAACACAAGTTTATTCGTTAGTCATCAGCTGTTCATCAGCTGTTCATCAGTTCATCACCTGCTCATAGCCAGACAAACATGCGTGTGCAAAGACAGTGCACCGGGGTTATCTCCAGTTAATCAGTTGGTCATTTGCATGTCAGGGTTGGTAGTGTAATAAATAAAATACTAAAATCGCTTCCGTGCAATACCATTTTTATGAAACTCGTGAAAATATTTGGCATCTGACTCGACTTCGTTCGTCAGATACCCAAACCATTCAATCGTTTAATAAAAATAGTATCACACGAAAGCTCGTTTAGCATGCTCTATATATTAATGTAACAGTAGGCAGTTGACCTTGATCTCAGATGACGCATTAGACGTCCAATTGCAATATAATATATCCGTTTACACCACAAAACGCACATGAAATTTGCTTGGGTGGATCGAACATGAATTCTTTACAGGGCATCCTCGGATGCCAGTAGCGTGGTAAAGGTTAAGAGCGTGTGACCAGTACCTCAAGGCGCCACTGAACAGCATGGACATGTAAAGACCAGTCATTCCAGGAAAGGATGCCATCACTTGTATCACAAAGTACGGCATCAGCTGGAAGTCAAAGTTTTCTGTAATAATTGTTATCTCATGTACGTATATCCTGTATGGTCACATTATTGTTATCTCGTGTATGACCTGTGTGTTCACATTACTGTTATCTCCTGTATGACCTGTATGTCCACATTACTGTTGTCTCGTGTATGACCTGTATGTTCACGTTACTGTTATCTCGTGTATGACCTGTATGTTCACATTACTGTTATCTCGTGTATGACCTGTATGTTCACATTACTGTTATCTCATGTATGACCTGTATGTTCACATTACTGTTAGCTCGTATGACCTGTATGTTTACATGACGGTTTATTGACACATTTCATGGCCAAACGTATTTTACTTGAAAGCAAACACCTTTTGAAATATTTTCATATATTTTTTATTTTTATTTTTTTTTTTATCTCGCGCTGTAAAATTTGTTAGATTTAAATTACCTACACATTTTAACTTTCTCCCTAATGGATTCATTGACACCTTTGGTTATTCTTCAGCTAATGGGCACCTGTGCAAATGTGTACCTGGTTCCTGTTAGAAACATATCCAGCTTCCACAGGGTCGCATCCTACGGTATACATATAGCTGAACAACACCAATCCAGTCAAGCCAAGCAGAAGACCGTAGATCAACACCAGAGGAACGTTAATGAGGTAGGTTCTGCAAATGAAGAATATATGGGTGCAATTCTAATAATATGGCAGCAAAGTTATGATATATATATTATCATTATTATTATTATTATTATTATTATAAACCGAACGTCTTTAAATATCGTCTATATCCTGCATTTAGGGATAATATTTGTATTAGACGGGCTTCAGCGAGTCTAATACATAGAAATTATCCCTAAATGCAGGATATGGACGATATCTAAAGACACGAGGTTAATATTCTCTTTATCATCTAATGTCAAGCTTGCATATTTATCTATAAGTAGAAAATGTCAAAGAGTGAATATATATTTTAAAGTTACGCGTGGGAATACATACAGGCCATTAATTTGTAAACCGCTTCACGCATTGATAAACACACCAAAGGAATAGAACCAACTTTAAGAACCAATTCTTATTACAAATTGTAAACATATATTAAATGCCTTCGATTAGCACAACTAGTTTCCGATCGGAATTGTCATCTTGTTTACTATTTTCATATAGTAGCATCTATAATAGTAGTATGACGTCAGACATCAGGCAAAGTAGCATTATACACGAAATATCTGTATACTTACTTGTTTTCATAAATTGCATTCTTACTACTGGTTATTTGAAGGCAATTTGGTAAAAATTTAATAAATACTATTTTATTTTACATGTTTGCACATAATATATGGCAAAATTAGGAATATATTTAGAAAAGAAACGCCAAAAAAAACAAACAGTGTAAATAATGTCCATATTCAACTTCCCATTAGATGAATTAGTGAAAATTGCTACAACACGTCTTTGACAAGGTATATTGATAACGTACAGTTTTGCTCCTTTCAATGTCTCCACCGCACACACTCTCTGTACCATGGACTGCACGAAGAGGTTGACGTACCAGCTGAAGAAGCCGCCGATGACGGTACCCCACACCGTGTGACGTATCCGGGGGTCAGGATCGATGCTGAAATCGTACGTCAACGCAGGAGAAATCAAATTCCAACGTAAAACGTTATAACATATATTGTATGTACGCCTGATAATGTCGGTCATTAAGCTGACGAAACGTTGAGTAATCATAACGTTTTGATGAAGACGTTGTGTTGGGTTGAAAGCTTCCTCGAACGACAAGCCATAATGCCTACTAAACATCCGTCAAATGTCATTGGATATTTCCTTCTCTGTAGATTCATTTTGGGCCGGCGGATGTCAAGTAGGCATAATGATATGTGTTTCGAGTATGCAATTGACCGTGCAGTGTAATGCATCTAAAATACATCCATGTTAAAGACGTGTGAGGTATCTGTTAATGATGGTTTACACTTTTTTAAATCTCTCTTTTTTTTTCCACTGTTAGTTTCTGTTCTGTTCTGTTGAAATAAACCCCATTAAGACTCGAAAATAATGCCTCCTTGATGATGGCCACATAGAAACCGATACTAATAGACATTGCATGCCCATAATAAATCATCATCGGCATCCATAAGTGTGTTTATTAAGTTACATCAAAGTTGTGAAGATAAGCGTCTCATTACAAACTACTTTGTCAAATAAACCTTATTCAGTACCCCCCCCCCCCCACACACACACACCCAAAAAAACCACACAAAAAAACAAAAACACAAAAATAAACAAAAAAGACAAACACAACTACAACAAAAACCACAATATATAAATAACAAAAATGTTTTCTGCGGATTCTGCTGATTTTGGATTCTGATACAAAGAAAGCTTCTATAATCAATGTTTTGCTAGGATAATAGCTAGATTAGATTTAGAATCTTTCTAAACTGCTATATGGGTGTGTTTGATTGCTTCAATGTTGATCTGAACATAACGTACTTACTTTCATATAAGTGCACGCTCTGCTTTCAACATTTAATGGTTTAATCAACATGACGCAGGAATGAATTCCTTTCTAACTTAGCAGCACATTTATCTCTAAAGATTTTAACGGAATTCGACTAGACATAAACTCACTCGTCAAGTATTATTCTTCCCGCGTTCTGAGACAAAGCAAACACCTTCTGTATGCCTCCAGACCGCAGTGTTCCCTGAAGACAGACAGAGATCGGATCACTATTAATCGTTGTGATACGCCCCGTATATTCTTACCATTTAAAGGCAAACAATCACGGTTGTAGTTTTAAATACGTTTGATCATGAAATATGTTAACAAACCGGGATTGTATGCCTTTGAAATCAAACTGTTAGCACCTACATGGAATACACTATCGGCATTTGGTAATTTTGTTTCCATATATGTTAGCAGGGTAAACCTACTTTTACTTAGTATATGCATACATTTCCTGAAGAGATAACAAAACTATGCTAACATCCAAAATAAGACTTAAGTAGTGTACGTAGGTAATAGAATTAAACGTATGTAGAAACAAATAACTTTCACGATTCGTGTTGATATAGTTGATATTTATCATCCAATATCACTGTGAACTCAATGTTCAGGCTGCTGTGCATTTGCACTATGACTTCATAGCAATGCTATGACATCGCAATGGTAGCGATGACATCACAACGGTAGAACAATCAAATAATTGAGTCAAGCAATATCTATGGTAGAACAATCAAATAAACCACTAATTGGGTCAAAAGATATCTACAGCAGTAGATATCGCCTGTAGATATCGCTGATCTCTCACACGCGATATCTACTGCACAGACATAGTATTGGGTGATAATTAATGTTATTGATCTTATTGTTTTGTTGCATTGTTTGTATGTATCGTTCAAGCATCCCTCGTATCTCTTCTATAATACATGTATGATTTGATGCATGCTTATGTTATGCACTTTGTAGCATGCACTGTATGTGTGAGACGTTAATAAATTATATGTCCGTCTATCTGTTATATGAATACTCGAATTTTATCTGAGAATTTAATCTGAATAACTTACTAGGACGATGGCAACAATCATACCAAACAACATCACCACGGACTGGAACACGTCTGTCCAAACTACGCTTTTTATTCCTCCCTGAAACACAAATATTAATCACTGTAGCATCTGTTACCGTGTCAGTTCTATTAATTAAATTCCACCCACACCACGAACACACACACACACACACACACACACACACACACACACACACACACACACACACACACACACAAAGACACACGCACGCACGCACACACACACACACACACACACACACACACACACACACACAATCCGATATTTCAGGTCATCCTCTACCAACATCTCGTAGAATTTCAGAACACTGTACAATTAATATAATGATTTCCGACTAATTTTAAAAAAAACAATTATGATTTTAAACCGTCATTGAATACAGTCAATACTGACTTACTATGGATGTGTATATTGTTCCAATGATGCCAACGATGACTATGGACCACCACAAGGGAATACCAGCAACTAAAAGAAGTACAAAACACCATTCTACAGTCGGCCTACATACAATATGAGAGAGTAATTAAGTATACATTCTGTAAGGATTTACATAACGGTATTAAAAGAAAGTATGACGTACATCATGTCAGCGTTGCTTCATTAAAATAATAATACAAGAAGCTCTCATAATATATTAGCAAAAATAGGTAAATAATAGTAGACTACACTTCAGAGGAAATTCAGTTGTAGCATTTCAATCCGTTGGCATTGCCTGTAACACGGACGTACTCTACGAGTATATTAGACACCCACTAATCATAGGGCGGGTGGTAGCGCAATGGACTGGGGAGCCAAAAGCTCTCGGTTCAAATCCCGTCCCGGGAGCCCGGAATTAATGTTCTCGAAAGTTACCTTTCTGAAGCGATATTGATAGTTGGTTGTTAATTTGGGGTTTAAAGCCACTTTCAAGATTTGTTCACTCACATCATGGCTTGCATGCAGATGTACTGCTTGTACTAGTCTGGATTTCCACCAGGTTTTATAGTGCTAGGTCACTTGGAGGTATATTATGCCGCAGATAGAACATGAATACCCCACTCAGACACAGTATACTGACTCCGAGCCGACCAGTCCTTGCTTTACCCCCCCCCTTAATGCTGAACGCCAAGCAGGGGAACAACAAGTACCATCTTTTAACGTCTTTTGGTATGACGCGACTGTGTCATTATATAGTGTACTCTTGGCCACAGAAAGCAGCAAATCATAGATCGTAGTCCACCTGATCCACAACTGTTAAATCTATTAGATAATAAACATGAAAATAACTACTTGATTTGCTTTGACTCGACAAATCAAGATACAGTATACATAGTTTCAAATATGTTGGCTACTTGCAAGCCATTCTATGTTGCCATGTCTACTATTTAGATAAGATACTTTTTCTATTTTGCAGTTTGTAATATAGAATGCTAGGATAATAATAAGTATTAAGAATTATTAGACTTGATTGGAGGCGTCTTCAGATGGGATTCAGTACATGGTCATGATCCACCAACCCGCGCCACTGATGAACACTTCATCCTTGATGATCACACCCATCAACATCACACTAAAGAACATATATACTTCGATAAGTAATCCTTCAGATAGACCTCAACAAGTAGGCACTTTGTTATTTGATCGTTGGAATGACACCGATGATGTCAGGGTAATGTTGTCATGGGTACTATCCAAATTACTGACAATGCAACCCGATCTCTTACCTGCAGTTCACTGTAAAATATGTCATAAACTGCATTGCTTGTCAGCATGTAATTATCAGCTAAACAGAAGATAGATTGATGAAAGGCTTCTGATCAGTCTGTCGGTTTATCCAAGAGAAAGATTGTGTTGTTGTATGTGCCATATGTCATTTCTCCCAAATGATATTTATGACCATAATTCCCATACAAAGAGATACTTGGATGAGTTTCACTAAGAAATAAAATAAATATTGGCAAACATTGATTACACACAATAACATACAAGGTATAGATTTACTTCAATGCCAAGATAAGTATCTAGAATTACTGCTACCAAATGTAAGGTATGCTGAATTTAAAACTGCTGTTGCAATAGCATTTTAGCAAGCATTCAGTGTGAGGATGGTGAATAGAATTAATACCCAGACAACTGAATATATTAAAAGAACAATATATTAGTAACAATATTAAGGAAACAATCCATGTGGATGGCAATCTCCAACACTCTCAGTATTTTTAATTATCAGAATGCTCATCGAGGATAACATTTCTGAGACAACTGCCATTGCCAATTAGCTGTGGCAGTTATCAATATCATATCAGTCCTGGCCTCTGTAGTTGTTGCTGAGGTATGATGGTTATCATTGCATATGGATTAAAACTGAACAGTAAACTAACCATACATTTAGTACAAGCCAGTCATCATGAAAAACACACTTTGCTATTTTTTTTGCCAATATCTGCCACTAAGATTGTAAAATCCAGCTATGATCAGATCGGTTCAACAGGATGATTAATGGATGATTAATTAAGTTAGTTATTTTGATGAATGGGAGCACAAAAATGCAATGAGAGTGATTATGGAGTTTAACGCCTCGGCGGGAATCTTTCACCCATTTGCTATGATATAAATGCAATGATTGCAACCGTTAAACTGATAGGACTGGGTAGAAGTATGTGTGCTGATCACTTGAATGGACCTGGTAATTCCACAAAATTGACAACACTTTGTTGGAAGCTATGATAATGGGATTTCATTAAGTTAGGTTGACATGTGAACACAAGAACTTTTGGAAACAAAGACAGGATATTTTTCTACATCCATGTCACATTCATAATTATATACCAAGAAGTGTCAAAATGCATAGAAATTAATGCATTATATAACTCATTATTCAATAAAAACTAAGGAAACAGTTCAGTGCATTGGCAGTTCCAGATCATGCTCTCACGTAATCGCAATAATGTGGACAAAATGTCCACTGTAGGTTCTGGACTTTATACACGACAGTCTAGATTCAACAGCAGGCAATTTGTCTGTATTAGTATGAGTTAGTAAATGAAAGTGTGATCTGCCACATGTATAAAAACTCAGAAGAGTTCAAGATAATGCAAAATAAATGTAACACATCCTTCAGCTCATTACTGTGTATGCATTTCAGGGTTGAAATAACAGATGTTTGATGGGTTCATTGTACGAATTCATCAATGTTGTGTTCCTAGCTTCTGGTTCAGAAGTTGAATGGTTATCAGCAGTAAATCATAGATTTATTCTATATCCATTTTGTCAAATGTTTTAAGCAGTACAATTTACAATATGAAAACATACACGAATAATAACATAGTATGCTGTTTGATGTGAATATGAAATAAATAATGTTCAAATATACTTACAAATGAAATAATAGCAGCTAAAAGTAGAATCTTCACTAATAGATCATCAAATTGTTCCAGAACAAGTTCCCACAATGGTTTGCCTAGAAAAATAATGGACATACATAATTTTGACCGATTATGTGTAAGTACAGAGGTCCGGGTCATGCATAGAGACCTAATATAGATCTAGAATGGCATTGCTTTATAGTGTACATAGATCTACGACTACAAATATACTACTGTACTAGAAAGCGACCACGTTGTCAATCTGTTGAATGAAAGCTAATTCTAGTCGATAAAATACTCACCTTCTTCTGCCGGCAATTCTGAAATATATAATGAATTTTAATTAAAAATGTGGGACAAAACAAAATATAACATATGGTAATGATAATCGTAAGGTAAAGCATGCAATATTAATAGTCTTATAACGGGGTGAATTTACATGGCTTCGTATCGATGCGTAATCATAAGGACGCCATTGGCCGTGCGTTTACAATATGGAGTTGGAAATAATAAAGATATTAGACTTAAAATTTACTTGATAACCATGAGATACGTACCATTTGGTCCATATTTTTCTAGTGCCTTCCTGACTTGATCGTCTGTTAGGCCGACAAGTTCATCTACGCTAAAATTTGTCGTAACCTCCTCTACGCTCTTAGCATGTGCAAGATCCATTGCACAGTTTTGAAGGAATATCCTATGTACAGATGTCACCTACGGCTCATGCACTGTTATAAAATGTACAACCCGTATCCCCAACGTTCCCTGGATTGAATAGGTTAGATGAAAATCGAAACTTCAAGCTAGAAAACCCCAATTTCTAGCTTGATATCCCTACACAGTGAGTTAGTCTTCGGTGAACTCCGTTTGGTAGATAACTCCACGGAGAGGGGGGACAGCCTTCGTCTCCCAGTTCCGCACACTAAGAAAGCACCTGGATAAAAGAATCAAGGGCTACGGGTTAGCATTTGGATAGACATTTGGCCAGAAGTGTTTCTACGTCAGAATAGACTGAAATAGACTTTTTCTTACTCGCTATATTATATTTGCACCGCGATACGCCACACGTGACCCCTACAGAATTGGAAATATGGACTGATCCACACCATCCCACGTCACTGTATTGAACCCAATGTGGTGTACGATGATTGGACAGCACGGC
>JAUTBT010047226.1:0-16361 GCA_032361225.1 Lepetodrilus schrolli | reverse complement strand
TACCTTTCATTATTTTACATAATGCGTAGGAATTAAATGCGGCCATACGCCAATCGCATTTTTCGCATTAATATCATACTCGCATTAATTTCCTGATTTACAGTAACCTTATATTTTAAAAACATATTTATAAATGTAGATGTACAATGGAGTCAAATTGTATGGACCCGCTACGAGTGTAAGTCCATTGCACGAAACACTATTATAGCTACAATACTTGAAAATACTGTTAGCTAAAACTATTGTAACGATAAAAGTGGTTCGTGCAACCAGACTTATATTTGTAACGGGTCCATAAAATTTGACTTACAATCAATTGTAGTTACAACTGTTCTAAGCAACGGTATCCAGGATTGTCATGATTTAATCTAATTTGTGACCGTTTCAACCTGGACATATTACGGTTCTGCAAATGTATTTTAATTCGATAATAAATTGTCACTACTGCAATTCCATTTTCCACACATTTTATTGACACAAATTCAACAGGATCAGACGAAAGCGAAACACTTATCTACGTCCTCTCCTTATTTACAATTTATAATAATATAGTTGGTGCAAAAGAATATAGTAAAATATATACAAACAAGAAGAAGTAACTAAGGTCCAATACATTGGGTCCTAAAAAAATTCATTAGTATATATGGGTGGTTATATAGAAATAAATATCATGAATACATGTATGTACAATAACAAAACATGGTCATACCACTATTTTACAAATCGTTCAGTTTTTTAAATATATTCTTGAACAGAAATAAATATAGGGTCATTGTAAAATATCCCTACCAAAAAGAATTGTATTTAAATCAGGTTGCCCTCCACATGGTTGAATACAATCAAACATAACGTGTCTGTACATGACATAGGATGGACATTGAATAAAGCAGTGATAGTTAATTTCATGGGCATAATCACAATGACATTCCATAGTTTCTGATAAATTTACTAGAAAAAGATCTGCGTTTAGGTTACTACATCTACGCCTAAAGCGAGTATGTATAATATTTAACAATGTATTTCCACATGTATAATAATTGGAAACACAGTCAATACGTGTTGCTATGGAAGATTTTAACATGTTAATAGAAGTATTATTTCGGGTAGATATTGGTAGTTGGTTCCACATTTGCAGGGTAGACGGTACGAATGACCCTTTGAAAGTAGCTGTTCTTCCAAATGGGACACGTGCATTGCAATTCCATAGGTATTCTTTCTCTATATTGAATGGTGTATTTCTTGTATTTTATTGACGTTCCAGTGAATATGTCCTACTATATAACGATATGTTGGTGTCTACTGCGACTTCATTAAGCAATATGTGATAAGATGCGCTTTTGATGGGAAAAAAGGTGGATGAAGAAGTCTTCCTTGTCTTACTCCATCACTCAACTCTCCCTCTTCCTCTCGCACGCAGGATCCGAGAGTAAACAAAGCCTACCAACCAAAAACGTGGGAGTCTGGTCTGGAACCGCCCCCCTGTCGTATCTCAATGGTACGGAGGAATTCTGGCGCCCGTCGCTCAACAAGCAGGGAATAGCTGGCAAAAAACTATGCCTGTTTCTTACAAGGACCAGATCGGTTTACATGGTATTCATTTCGTCCCCACTTTCCCTCTTGGAGTGCATAATAAGTACTGGACTGTGTGTTGGCACTTGTAGTGACTGAGTCTCCCGTGTTCGCCTCGTTGTCTGCTGCTTCATTGGTCAAGCTGCGAGTGGTCAGTCCTGCGGACCGTGGGTTGTTGGAGATAAAGAAAGAGTAGGAAGGAGTGAAGATGAGCAGCTATGGCCTAGCTCCAACTCCAGATCACCAATTTGGCAGTAACTTTGACAAAGTTCACCATTACACTGCGGCGGCATTACACAGCAACAAAGCTAACTTTAGTGTCAGCCATTTGTTGGACTTGGAAGAGTTACCAAGTGAGAATTGTGCAATGTTTGCCAACACAGACCCCTCACACCACGGACTATCCGGTACCCCTCACGGGTGCTCCCCCACCCTCAATGGCACGCTCGCTCACCCTGGGGGTAATAACAGTCCCGACCGGTCTGGACATCACGTGGAGAGGAACAACAGCTGTAAGTTTGTAAATAATTACATGTTCTTAGTAACAGGATGAAATGCTTTGGAAGATCGGCTCTATTAGCCTAACAACATATAGTCATGTATTCTTTCCTGGTGCTTCAGTATGGAATGTTTTATTCAGAAACCATTTGTTCAAAAGCCGTGATACTAATTGGATTCCGTAAGAAATCGAATACTACCCGCCATGATTTTGTGGGAGTGAACCCTCCATTAATTAGTTTCAATGTGTTTACACTTTACATGCTGCTTAGATCGAGATGTTCCGAACGTATCTTACGGACGGGCATGTAGTCTATGTTTTAATTATGATGTCGTGGACTAATTTATTTTCCGGAAGACGAACGCATGACGTGCACTCGTCTCAGATTTATTAACATTTAACTCGGTGTAACCTGACCAACGCCACCAGAGATCTCGCCAGTACACCACGCTTCGTTAATGAGGTGGATAATGTAAGAAAATAAATTGCGAATCAATCCCCGTCTTTGGAAAGAGATACGTCAATGATAACATCTATCAGTGCCATAAAGAAAGTTCAAAACGTTTGAACATTTCCCCAATTTATTTTTCACTTTTTCCCCCAAAGAGATTTTCTCTGTATGATCTATTGCATCACGTAAACAGCTACAACACCGACCGCTTGGCTACACTTTCAGTTTATCAATTTAACAAACGTACATACATCGGCGTTATAATCGTTCCTATCGTCGCATTGTCGAGTCAAAGTTTACATCTTTTATTTATTTTATTTGCATAAATATTTATACTTGAGCGCGCTCTAATCTAATACTCCGGATAGAAACTTGCTGTGAGCGATCTCGATCGTTTCGTGACATTTCCACTACATACATCCCATATCGCTGATACTGTTGTTATTGATATTAATGCTTATGTTCTTGGATGATACGTTATAGTAAATCTATGTAATATCAAAGAGACTCCCGTGCTCTATCCATCAAATACTAGTAGTGATAATTTATAATCATTTAGTGATATATCTATGTGTTAGATAATATTTTGCAAGAAAATATATTTAGAAGTATGGGAACCTATACAGTAACTACATATTATTGTATGGTAAATGGCAATTTAACAGAAATATCTGACAATGTTGTATAGACTATAAGATGTAAACTATCTGACAATGTTGTATAGACTATACGATGTAAAATATCTGACAATGTTGTATCGACTATAAGATGTAAACTATCTGACAATGTTGTATAGACTATAAGATGTAAAATATCTGACAATGTTGTATGGACTATAAGATGTAAAATATCTGACTATAAGTTGTATTTACCAAACTGGTGCTCGCTTCTCTCGCTCAGAGTAACCAGCGTCCTTGACGCGGTATCACATGTTCATCACAATCATCGTAATTGTTTACAATAATATTCACGATCATCGCACTTGTTTACATTAATGATCACAATCAGTGGAATGGTTTATATTGAAAACAATTATATAATTGCTGACTAAGAACAGAATGATTTCCACTCGTGTCGCACATAACATCGTTTCCGTTAAATGTACTGTCATGGTAGGGTTCGTCTTTGAACTAATGTTCGTTGTTTTCGTGTGTAATTGTGAGTTGTGAACATATAAGCCGAGAGAGTTGTAAACGTCTCATGTTACAAAGGCAACATGTCATTAGCCTAATAGCTTAGTAAAAAGAGCCCACATGTATTGAATTGCAATGAACTCAATGTATGTCCGTGTACTCTCATTCAAAGACACCAAAAACACATCAAAGAATATACTAACTTAACATTACAGATGTTTGAAAACATTTATTATATTATATTAACTAGCGCCATTGAAACTGCTTAATTCAATATTAAACAAAACATTTATTTATATTGTGAAATCGACTTCCAATTGTATATATTGTGTTGTTGTATATAATTATATTTTATATATTTTAGTAAGCATTGTCACCACGCATGCTTGTATGAGAAACACATCGCGACAAAAGAGCACTAAAATGCTACGAATAAATCCGCTCGAACGTCTTCAAACGATTTACAGGTATTCTGTTATCGTATACCATCATAGCTAACATTCTGGTCATCTCTACTGTAGATTGATCATCGTACATTCTCGGGTGTTGAGCTGAATTACTGACGGATTCGTCGTGTTTGTCCAAACTGGCCCCCGAGAGACTAACAATCAGTACGTTTATTACTTGATAAGACTCCCTCCTCCCTGTTTGATCGAGTTTCTTAACAAGTCTGGTTAACTTTTCAAATTAATTATTCCCCATAGGGTCCACTGCAGATGATACGAGCTATCTGGCGGACGTTAAATAGATCATTAGCTGGGACTTAAGTCAAATCTGTAAAAACGTCTGGCTTTTTGGGACATAGATAAATAATAGAATATTTAGGCTTCCTGTGATTACCATCTTCTGCGTCCCTTCTCCCTTGTGTACAGGTATCAAGATTTATTATCATACTTGTTTGCTTATCAAAGTTACCAATAGAGATTATCATGTATTTTCTACATGAACGTATCATTCTTAATAATAATAATAATAATAATAATTTAGCTTTATCAACAGCTTAAATAATTACTGACGCATCATCTTACCCAGATTTTTTAAAATCGATGTGAAATTATTATTTTCTAAATTATCGCTGGAAATATGTTGGGAAAATAATATTCAGCCATGTTTCTTTTCATTATCCAGAGTTCTGTTTTCAGCCCAAAATTAAGCGATATAAATCCGTAAAGAGAAATTAAATAGTACTGGGCATGTCACATGAATATAATCTACTATATAAGCAAGCATTCCCAACATAAAATAAATGGTGATTAAATCAATAATGTATTGCAGCAATATTTAATTCCAAGCAAAATATTGTAATGCATATCATCAATCTGTTGTTATATAAATTACAATAGTCCAGAATACCGCCTTTTCGAGTAATTAGGATGCTGATTTGTGTTCCTGGAAGTTCCTTGTTTGCAAGCATCATTAACACGCGTAGACACTTCAGTTATGTAAATACAAAAGATAATATAGACACTAAATTACAGATTATTCATTTAGCCAAATACACGATATCCGTGTCATAATGCGTAAATATGATTGAATTAATTTGTAACGATTTGTAATATATTTGTGGCGATGTCACATGTATATTATTATCAGTAATTATCATCATTATCATCATCATCACTAATTTGTATTTGTTGGCGGGCTCCTTTAACGGTATGTGTCTATCACAGTGCAATGTAGCCGGGCCAATTCTTTCAAGTATGTATATTGTGATTTGATTACGAATTGGTTATGCTATCTCCGAGTTTATCAGACTTCCCAGCAATCTGATACCATGTTATCTTACCTCCATCTGATTTATGCTTATTGTCACGACTCTTGTATTGCGCATATAAGCTTGCTACTCTAGAAATGACATTGAATCAAATTTTGAGAATACTTTTGTTTGAGTATTTTTTGTTTGGGATCTGGAAGCCGGAGGGTTATCCTCATATGTATGACATTGAAATAGTCCGACAATTATCTAATTATATCACTAGAGAAGAAATATAGTTGATATAATGTTTCAAGATCACACTCCTATTAATGGTTTACAAATATTTAATTGATAATACAAAACGATAATCTGATGATGATCTTGGAAAAATGCCCTATTTATATGTTAAAAAATATGTTTTAGGCCTTTGCTATATGTTATATATGTTATATTATATAAATATATTTATTTAATTAATTTAATTGCATTGTTAATCCATATTGTTATAAAATTTGCTTCATAGTTTTTTTTATGAATCACAATAAAATGAAAAATAACCTTTAATAATAGACATTTGCACGTAGCACATTATGGAATGTTCACTAGTCTTATGTATCTCATCGACTACTATTGAAGAAATATACGTGCGTAGGTTACATTTAATGGACAAACTCACCTACATGTCACACGAACAACCACATATAACACACACGCATACAAACTTGTGTACTCAACAAAGATAATTAAGGGTCAGTAGCCTGTATGGACATATACATATAGCTTTAAATTATTTTAATAACGAAACATTTCCAAACCGTATACAGACTTCAAGTACTATTCTAGGACTCGCAGACACACTGGGAAAAGAAAGACAGCAGATTCCTGACGCTTGGTGCCAAGGTTTTGTAGATTGCTGGCCTACAAAATACCTGCCGGTGCCCGTAATTAATTTTGTTGAGTGTATATATACCACATCTAAATATCACAGATACGTGTACATCTCACGCGGAAAGCTGTATACCGTACGCCATTCAGAAGCATGCACATTTCACGGGTGAAAATGTCTACAAGAGGAACGTTAGTTATGAAATTACCATCCAATGTTTGTCCACCTGTCACAAGCCTGTCAACCCCAGTGTACATTGCAATCGCTGGGTGGCACTTGACGATAGATCTACATGTTCGTAGAACGCTAAACTGGCTAAATGTTGACGCACCATAGATTTTGGCCAGTGTATACAATACATGCATACTGGGTGACCGTGATTTGGTAGTGCTGGTATCTATGCCAATAGAGCTTAAGAAACATGTGCATCACACATCTATGCTCTTCTGTAAATGAACAATACATGTAGTAATAGATTTATACATAGTGAGAAGCTCCCAATTTAAAATTCGTATGAGCAACACTTTGTTTACTTTGTCCGTGATCACGATATTTTCTAGAATGTTGATGAATAAATGTTACCAGGAACAATTTGACTCTGCAACATTCTCTGGGGTTAGTGCTATGCTTTGTAGTACTGTGTATCAACAAACAAGATTGCAACGTTGTCCTGTCCCAAAATCCTGAAACTAATCCATCAAAGAAATCCAGGATAGATTTCCACTGACCGTCAAGCTCAGTACTACAGTGTTATTGAAATGAACAAACACTGGCCATATGGCTGTCCACTCCAATTACTGGACTCAAAGGGGGCTATGCAAGTCAGGCCAAGATGGGGGGATTGTTGAAGTTTTGATAACGCTTCATCCCGTGTTCTAACTCCACTTTCAACCCGGTCACTGCAGCGATAATGTAGACACAGACTTGCTCTTAGTTTTCTCTCCCAGTGCAGAACATATGGTCGCGATGTGTGACGTAACTGTCTGTGAGATAGTGTAGCCTCTTGGATGACCTCCAGGATATACACGTGCACGTCTTTAATCGCGTAAATGACCAGTTTCAAATAATATTATATCTAATACAATTCTTACCATTTACATATATGTCATATTCAGATCCAGAATATATATTCTCAGTGGAATATTTTATAGAACATTTGCTATTTCAAATCAATATTTAAGAACCGTTACAGGGAATTCTACGTGATTTTGGATACAAGGATAAAATATATCTAATGTAGGAATATCATTAGGAATTATACTTTTAAATATGGTATGCTTTGTATGGTTAACAGTCTGAGAGAATAGAAGTTTTTCTCCTGCGAAAATGAGAAACAGGAAGATGCGGCTATATGTACATCAAATACGATTTATGATATCAGAGAGGTGAAATATTTAAATATACAGGAACACCTAGTGTGTCTTCATGAATAGTGACAGTCTTAATTGAAAAACGTCTGATGAATCGTTGCATGGAAAAGAGCTAATTACGCAATGCAAACCGGATATCATAAGTGTAAGAAGATATGGTCTCCACGTGTCGCTTCGTATGTATAATTGTGTAAACCCCTCCTTCACGTCCCGGAATCTACACCCCCATCCCAGTCCCCCATTCCCGACCCCCTCTGCCGACCCTGTGCTTTGCATGACGACGAACCCCGCTGTTCTGCGGTTGACAACATTTGGAATGCATTTGCTTTAATGGTTAGGACTCTGCCTTCCGATTTAATCTCCTATTTCCGGGTATTACTGCGCGTTGTGACTGAATTGACCTGTAATATAGAACATTTAACAGGAATATTCCCCTCCGTAGTGTGTGTGTGTGTGCGTGCGTGCGTGCGTGTGTGTGTGTGTGCGTGCGTGTGTGTGTGTGTGCGTGTGTGTGTGTGTGTGTGTGTGTGTGTGTGTGTGTTGTTATAACATACATGTATAGCGACACAGAGATATACATGTCATGACACATACCAATTTTCTCATACTTACTTGTGAAAATATTAATTTCAAATTAATAACTTGTAAACATACCTAGATCTGACCCTGCATCACCTCCACTGATTATCTATGCCACCATTTTCTAAATTAAAATGCATAACGGTCGCACACTTGGAGTAGTGCTAGTTCGTGTAGTGGGGGTGTGTTTACATATTTCGTGTGGTTTCTGGTCACCGCAATGCATGCATGGACTCGAGTGAATATTACTTGGCCTGTAGCTTTAGTAAGACATCCGGTAGTGTTGCCAGAATACACTGCTACCCCAGGCCGCCATGTTGGCATACTATACCAGGACACGCCGTATGTGGAATGGTAACAGGATCGGTGTATTGTCCCACGTCTTCATAAATACAGTAACGTCTGATCCAGACTAGATCCGTGTTAATGCCGTCCCATCCCACCATTTTGACAACATCATTTGCGACTCTCATTATACGTGCACACTCCCAAGCTCAAACAACGTATACGTATTTATAGTCAGGTTTTCTTTTTATCCCATGGAAACAAGTAGCTGGCTTCATTAGTAGTTGTGTATCAAACGCACCCGGTAAACTTTGCTATGTCGTATCACGTCGTTATATCGTGGCGTTTTCTTCTTGCCAATATGCCAAACAGAACTATTTGTAATGAAGGTCAGTACTTTATGAATTTGTGTTTCCAATCAAAAGTATGAGTACATGTAAATAGCGATGGGATTGGTGTTTGTAAATGTCGATAACGTTTGCTTGATCTATTGTAAATGATGACGTCTTGTATACTAATAGTAGCAGTTGTGGTTCCATCATTGCAATGTATATTGTATGTTCACGTGACTGCTGAAACCGACAAAATACTTTCTAATATTCTCGATATCACAGAATACCGTTTACAACGATAATTTGGAATACCGTAAGCATAGAATAATTAGTATAATCTATATAGTAATAATTGTACTAACGAAAATAATGTGTAAATTACGTTACCACGTAATTTGAATCGCAAGGAATAAATTATGTTTAATAACCGGTAGGTCTATTAACATTAAAATAATAATGTATACAACACATATATCTTAAACGAAGCCACTTAATGCCATGCTACGTTATCATGTTTGTCTGTTTCAATCTCAATGCATATATTTATAATATCAGTCCGAGGATCCCGTCCAGGGTTGTCCAGAGCTATTTCCCTGGGATATAATCTGAGTGAAATCTAACAACAAATCACATCCAGAGTTCATAGATACCATGGAACATTACATGCTTGAACACATCATATGTATACTATAATCCTGTTTAAATTTAAATGGAGCCCGTGATTTCTTTCAATTCGTAAATTACACGGGTATCAGAGCCGAGTTTGCTTTATGTTTTCGTGAAAACGGACCAAATCCCCAGTAGATTCTGGTTATGTACCATCACCAACATGTAGATTGACGATTTAGCAATGTTTTCAACATTTCCGCTATATAAATTTCATTGTTGCTGTTTGGGTTTCTATTTTCACGAAGAAAACATAAAGCAAACTCGGCTCTGCCACCTGTGTCAATTTATCAATTGAAAGAAAAAAACAATAAAGTCAACCTCATGTGCTCCAAATATGTTGTTTCGCTACTTACTTAACAAGACTCGATTTAGATGCTATCGCACAAATGTTATTTCGTTCGTGGTAGTATTCAACATCGTCAAGTTAAAATCGTGGCCATCTAGTCTCCTCAGAATAATAGTCCAAATTCTTATACTCATTATCTCCAATCTTTTCTTTGGTGATTTATACCCAAGCCTGTGGATTTTGACAAGCCAGCTCCGCGATATGTGGTCCTAGCCAGGCAAGTCTACACGGTGTTACGGGTCGCAGAAAAGCAAGGCTCTTGACACGGTTGGCATTTCAGATATGGAGATGGATGCACGCTGCAGGAGTCGCTTAGTTCCGTGTATTGCCACCAAACAGTCCTGTTATAATTTCCACTATTCAAAAGACAACATTCATTCTTAGAACCTGAATTAATAGTGTATATATAACGCATTAAATGTTCACCAAACAAGAAATAACTTGCTTATTAATACTAGGTGTTCAAGTAAACTAATGGGCAAAAGAAAATATGGGTTTGTAAATTCTATTGTTCACAAGTATATTCAGGATTAATGGAAAGTAAATATGTCAAAAATGAGTGTCCACATAGGCAAAACAAGTTACGGTGCCGATGTTGTCATGAATAAATGGTAAAAAATGTTTCCCACTCTCAGCATGCAATGCGCGTGCAGAAATTGGGTATAAGTTGGCTAGTCTTATGCCTTAGTATCACAGCCAATGAAAGCACATCCGAATTATGCCAAGATTGACGAAGGAACAGAGAGAACGCTCTATGAGTATGGCCCAAATGGGAGCGACGTAACACCGAATTGCAAGAACGTTTGGTTGTACACCATTTACGGTAGTCAGGCTGTTCCAATGACATCGACAGACAGGGCGGACACAAGACAGGGCTGACACAGACATGGCGGACACAAGACAGGGCGGACACAAGACAGGGCGGACACAGACAGGGCGAACACAAGACAGGGCGGACACAGACAGGGCGGACACAAGACAGACCAGGAAGTGGATGACCACGTGTCACTACCCCGCCGGAAGTTCGCTACATCCGCATTATCCACCTCCGAAACAGATTTGTGACATCAACGTCAACGGCGGAAACAGCGTTGGGTCACCAAATCAGTCGAAATTGAGAGCTGCAGGAATCCTAGCATAGTGTCCCTTCCGTGGCATGGCCTTAGAATATTGAACAGATGGAACTGACTCTTAGCGAAGAATGGCAAAGAATACCAAATGACGTCATGCGACGTTTGACGACATCGATGCTGTGACGTGTACCAGCGTGTATAACATATAGCGGGTGGCCACACACTTGACTGATATTGCCATTGTTCCACAAAATGTTAATGAACTGTTATGCCTCATGGCAGTTTCATTCCTTATCACAGATATCGGTGAAATTCAATCCTTTTTACCCAATAATTGATTAATTTAGGATTTTAGTATATATGTTGACATTACCTTATTGCCTTCGTAGATGATGAATCTCATTTGACAACATTCATAAATTAATCTCAATTTGCAACCAAAATATTGTGTTGTTTATGTTTTATCCAAATTCAAACATAACGTATGCTTTCTTTTGCCCGTGTGTTTATAATAATAAAATCTACAGCGTTCTGTGACAAACATAGCTGTCAAAGTTTGATACTCATTTCCAGTATATCCCCACTCATTCAGTATGGTAATTATTAGCATATATTGACAGTTTATGTAAGATTCCTTTACTTAGGTGTAAACATATTTAGCAATGAATATTTCGTAAAAAGCTTGAAAGATCAAGAAACTGAATTTTGTCGTAATTTAATATTAACGATTTGCTTCAATTGCTTCAATAAACATGTAGGTGCACGGTCCCTTAGAAATGAATATCAAACTCCCCCTACACCCCCCCCCCCCCACACACACGCACACAGAGAGAAACACATATCCCCACACGAACGTGCAACACCGTCGCTATGTCAAAGAACGCTCATTGCTTTCGCATTTCCCATATCAAATTGACGATGTTTGTAAACGCTATTCACGGAACAACTAGCTCGATGCTCGCGGAATAGCAAGCAAAGCAAACACAGATGGAAACATCATTAAAGGCTATTTAGAAAGTGTTAGAGGATGTAATGTAGATATTACAGCTTGTGTCTTTCTGAGACCACGTATGCGTATCTACAAATATTGGATACCGTCTTTCATGCATCGTGTTTAGGAAGCTCGGTGCGTATTTCAACTTAGTGCCAATAGAGTATTACATATATCTGAATGTAGAACAATACATCTAAATGTATACAGATTGAGTTCGTAAAGCGTATTTTTACTGAAGAACCCGCAAAGGCGAAACACCGATTTATTCCGGGAAATTAATAATATGATAATGTAGGGTTTTAATTTTTGTTTATTATTTTTATTTTTGCATAAACAATTTCGACAGCTTCAAATTCGCTTATATTTCTATATATGTATATATTTGTTTGTTTGGTTATTTAGTTGTTTGTGAATAAGTGTCAACTTGGTGAAAGCTTTGTTTAAAATTATAAAAATTATATAAATTGAAAGCATTATTTTAATTTACATATAATATAATATGTGCCAATATATAGCGCTGTACGTATTTTAACATCTGATTCTGGTTAACTTATTCAATTTATTTTAAAGAACTCCACGAGAGCGCGTCTGTTAAACAGGGAACCAAACAGGTTCCATTTAAACATATATTTCCCCCCGACTCGAACAGCTTGCGTCTAGTCTGTATAAACACATGCTCAATACATGCGTCTATCACAAAACTTATCTGAGAAATTAGCAGATCTGGTTTTCATTAGTTGTCTCAACTTTCGTGCACGCGTAGGGGTGACTTCCGTTTGTCGTGTCGAAGCACTTTTCTCTTGGAACCCACTTCCATTTGTTTATTTTCCCTCAAGACTTAAAAAGCGTCAATGCAAACACATTTCGATTAAGAGGTATTAAGAATTCAAGTATACTATCGTATTATGCGATATTGTCAATGCAGGCCCCATTTGATGGAATGCTATTACTTTTATTCTTGAGAATCCAATCACACATCGCTTACTGAAAATAAAATCGTAACGCTATTAAAATAACCATTCTTTCAGTATGGTAGGTATTTATTATATATTGTATATATTGACAGTTTATATGGGTAAGCATGTTTAGCAACGAATATTTCGTAAAATCCTTGAAAAGCAAATAAACTGAATTTTGTTGTACTTTTTTTTATTAGCGATGCTCCTCTGTTCTTACCCAAATGCATATTTTACGATTTAAAAAAAATGAAGATGATTTTTCTTTGCGATATTGCCGACTAATGTTCCTACCTACATGTATAAAAAGTAAACGACTTCCCATAAAAGGTGATAACACTTCATGTAAATAATATACATATATTATTTATTGTGAATATGGAACTAACTACAGGTGTATTACAAACAATACAGTAACATTAATTATATATTAAAAGGGGCGTTGCGGTTTCGAACTCAATTGACACAATTTGTCAATTTTCCTGTCATATGTACAGTTATCCCCCTTGGTTTTTTCGACACCGTGACGGATGAGTGTTATAGTAACATCTATAGTTATTCAAGCTGGACTCCAAATAGTGTTGTCGTCTGTTTAGAACAAACACAAGCATCAGTATTACGTAAAGCATTGTTCAATCTTTTGCAAAGCACCTAGAACAGGACCGGCTGAGATTGAAATGGTAAACAACAGATGCCGAGAGCTGATGAATGGGTGAACCTTCAGGCTTCCAGCCGAACTCAGTGACATGCTGCCAAGTGTATGGCGAAAACTTCAATATATATTTATATTTTTGGGGTTGCTTCATTTCCAGGCTGACAACTTGCTCGGCTGCCCATTCATGTGTCTTCTCGCATTCATACACTCGCTACACTAGCTATACGCTAGCGATACGCTAGCCTGCCCGCATGTAGTGTTGCAAATGTGGCGGAACATTTCCTCTCAGACTCACTGTCTCCCCGCCTTGCCCCCTCCGTGGGGGGTCAGGTAGTCAGATGGATGGCAGGGACGGGTGGCGGTCTGGATATCCGGGTAGGAGTGGGTGTAGGTAGGTGAGGTATTAGGAATGGCGTGTGCGCATTTGCCAACAGTCGTGTGGTATGGTCATGAGATAAGAATCGTTCAGTGATAATTTGCATTGCATTTCATCATAGAGGATGTGCAAACATATCACGTCAGTCATTACATGTCAAAAGATTATGACACTTGAGTGTTTACTCGACTGGCGTTGTAGATTGCAGCGCTCAGCTGGTAACATATTTTCGTGTATATCGCTGGTGAAAACTAAAAGGACTGTTTTAGAATGTATTCACATGCAGAAGATAGGAGTATGTTTGAGCATTAAATATCAGATACGCTCCCTGCCGATGTTAACTCTAATCGAATTATAGTCTACGAAATGCTGCCAATATAATTACGCCATTAACTCGCACATCATTAGTTCCCGCATCTGTTATACCTTCAGTGTGCAGAATATGGAATGATTTACCAAATGAAACAAAACAAAATGACTCAGTATCAGTGTTTAAGCATAACATAAGAAATCAATGCGATTTACCTCCCCCGTATAATTCACACGGACCCAGAAAACATTGTATATTAGTAAGTAACGTTAGATGTTCAGAAAGCTCATTAAATTATGACTTGTTTAAAGCTGGATTCTATAACATTGCTTCATGTTCATCTGGTAGTACGTGCGACAATCTATTTATCCATGGTGTACTGTAATGTAGGATGTACACGAACAATATTCTAACTATTACAATGAAACACAATTTAGATATTAAAGTTACTCTGTTTTTAAATGGATGTTCCGATTTATATATACTTGAAAATACAAATACAAATGTACCTAAAACAAACAAAACGATTTGATTAATTTGTTATTGTAAATATTTCTCATTTCCCAATCTATTCTCTGTCCGTGACAGGACACCTAACTGGAATGCTAAAAAATAAACCCGGCCCCGGGTTTACGATATTTTGTTTAGTACGATTTCATGCTCAATTCAAAGTTTTGTTCACAAATCTCCATACACGATGTTGACACATCCCCTCCTAAGTAATGATCAATGCGTTTGCGTTTGACTCGTTGATAACTGGGTTTCGCTGTCCATGTCTCTTTATCCAGTTCTAAGGATGGACGATCGTCGTTGTACTATGGGGCAGCTCCGGTTACCTCTGGTAGGTTGTAGGTTAAGCTGTCCTAGGTCAGTCACGGTTTTCTCCGTACGGTGCCTCACTGTCAGCAGATGTCTTTATTGGGGGGGAACAATACTGATTCCTTCCTTGAGTGAGATATACATGGACATCTCAGATATACGTCCGACTTTAAAGCACTACTTGTGTCTGTCACCGCTGCAATATACACGACAGTGACGTTGTCAAACACGTGCTTCGTTCTCTCGGCAAGCAGAAGAACAAACCGCGTGTCATCAGGTGTCCAGATGTGAAACTTATCCTTATGTTTGTAGAACTTATTTTAGCTACTGTATACCGACAATGGAGCATTATTATACACAATTTATGATATAAATTCCAATATTTTCGGAATGAATAATTTTGATAATTGATTGGTTTTCTTAAATTGAAAACGGTGAAGGTGAGTAAGATTTATGTTAAGACACATCTCGTCTGTAGTTTGGTGTACATTGAATCAAGTTTTAATTAGTAGTCCAGTACGAAAGGGAAAGCTGTATTTTCTCTCATAGATCTATATACATATAACAAGTTTCTTCTCTCATTTGAAAATAAGCTTACAATGTAAATTAAATACATCTAGAAATATTTTCACAATATAGAACACGTTTACGTAGCACCACGTAGTAATACGAACTACTATCAATAAGATATTGAATATAGTCGATGTGTACATTCAGGTCGACAAATAAGCTAAATGTAGAAGAAGAACTATCTTAGGAAATACGCAGAATGATTCTTAGAAGATATCCTTTCTCTTCACTCATTCGTCTCCGTGGCCGCCATGTTGTCGCAGTAATCAGCTATGAAACCTCTTCTCCTCACACGTATGTCCGCATGACAGAGGAATTTGCCAAATAATTCTTCTGGCAGCTGACATGTTGTTGAGTAGTTTTTTTTATGCAGATGCCCCACATTCCTAGGTGCAGCACAGAGTTGTTTCTGCTATGACACTAGCTGCGCGTTCCTGTGTCAGGATTGTAACCGGTGTTACAGCACCCAGTCTCATTCACGTCGTACTTCTCCATGACATCGTCTACTCGCGACACTACTGATATACGCGACACTACTGATATACGCGACACTACTGACACTACTGACAGACGGATGCCAGTGATGTACTCTGATGCACTCTACTACAGCTCTGTAGCATAGTGTAGATTGACTATATAATATAATAGTGTACATTTTGTCTACAGTAGAATATGATATGGATGTTCGTGTACAGTCTGATATTTGGTGAATATCAATATATATATATATATATATATATATATATATATATATATATATATATATGTGTGTGTGTGTGTGTGTGTGTGTGTG
>JAUTBT010047215.1:0-16361 GCA_032361225.1 Lepetodrilus schrolli | reverse complement strand
CCCCCCCCCCCCCCCCCCCCCCCCCCCCCCCCCCCCCCCCCCCCCCCCCCCCCCCCCCCCCCCCCCCCCCCCACCCAGCACATCACAGTGTAAATGTTGTATTGTAAAAGTGAAATATTGTTTTCTTTATATGTTTATTTTACTTTTAGAAAATTGAGTTGAGGCTTAATCCATTGTTATCCCTGTGTGCTCTGTCTGCACTGGATGATTGTTTCTAGTATTTGTGTTGTAGATGACAGGTGCAGTGCCAGAAGTACTGGTATATCACCAGGCATAACATGTTACAAATCTCCATAGGACAGTGCTTAGCTAGTCTATCAGTGTTCACCATATTGCAGTTCCATTTGTTCGACTGATGTATCTCAGAATATTACATTATTTTATTTTTTTTCTCAATATTTTAGGAAAATTCTGAATTTCTATCTTTTTCTAATTTAACCCTTTCCTTGCTGGATTTGGCACAGGCACAGCACTTTTGGGCATATCCAGTTGCCTCCAGCATGCAGAGAGTTAATGCACATTAGGCCAACAGGACATTTCCTTTTTCTCTACTTGAAAATGACATGGATTTATTGGTGGCCTGAAGGTCTGAAAGCTGGACATTTTTGTTAATTGATTAATCCTCTTATTGCTGGATTAGCCACAGGCACTGCTCTTTAGGGCATTTCTGGTTGCCTCCAGCAAGGAAAGGGTTAAATAGTGGAGTGGCTTAGGGGAATGATCATGACATGCTGGTCCAAAGCACCAAATTTGGCACAGTTGTACCTTAGGATAATACAATACATTTTAGAGGGGGCTGCCCGATTTTAAGGGCCAACGTCAAGGTCAATTCAAGGTTTTGAAAACATTGGATATTTATCGGACATGGACCAGTCGTTTCACGAATATGTCCATGTCAGAGTTTGTTGCATCTCCAGCATTTGAATAGAATGAGAGATGTATTAGAAATGATAGTATAATCCCACATGTTGAGGTGAACTATCTGAGCTTTTAATGGATTAAGGAGAATAAAATACTCCACCAGCATAGAGAGCACTGTTCCAGTGTGTAAACCGTTATCAATACCATCTGCATATAGAGACAGTCCCCCAGAGCAATCATAGATGTAGGTGTGAAACAGAGGTACTGTGGGATCTCGGGGAACATATCACAATACTTGTGGGTTGATTGGGATGACTTTATTATGGAGCTTTTTGCCATTGGGACATGGAGATCCCATCCGTAAACACAACTGGTTTTGGTCGTTTGTTTATTTATCTACCCTATAACATAGAAATATTCATATTTACTATAATGCATTAAACCTGTATATGGACATACACAGGTATGTTCACACTAATACAATATTGATTAGCTACTTGCTTTCAAAGCGCGTCCAGTATGGAGCTGGGTGAAAACTTCCCTCGAAAAGGAGTAAGTTCAGGGTGATAGACAACAGACTCAGATGGCTCCATAGTGCAGCCGTAGAAATGAAAATCCTGTTTTGTCGACATGCGAATGTGTGATCAACTGTACCTAACACCTTGTGTCGGAGTCCAGGGCCTAAACCATTAAATGACCCCACAGTTTAGAATATTGTTACATTACTACAATCCAAGCAAACGAAACAAGGTATTGTCATCCAATTTAAAGGGTTAAATGCTCAGTGGACCCTCAGCCTGAACGTGTTTTGATAACTGTCAACGAGTCTCGACCTGGACAGAGTGTGTCCTCATCTTGTAATACAGTGTACTACTTTAACTAGTATATTATTCATGTGTTTCTTAAATTCACGATCAAATACAGATAGTGAAGTTCATGTAAATTACAGACACGCGAATGATACCCGTTTTACAGTAGTTTTTAAGTAACATTAGTCTTGGTATGGCTAACGTTGAAGTTCAGGTTACCTTCAAGAGTCATGTCGTTTCTTACAGCGCTGGTATTTGTAAAGCATATAAGAATTTTCGTAGAAACATATCTTAAAATGTCACGGAAAATTCTTTTCTGAAAGCTGCTCTTAGAAAAGCTAAAAGTTATTTACGATGAGTGGTAAAGCAACTACTAGTACCTGTTTGCAGGTTAGGACAAGACATTTGGCTGTGGTTTAATAGTTGATAGAATGATTGAGGTAACAAAACATGAATGTTTCTATATCACCCTTGGGATACCTTTAACCTTCTCCATGCTGCACGCAACCTGATATGCACTAAAGAACATCATTATCTGTGGCTAATCCAGCAGGGAAAGGGTTAATAAGATAAGAAATGATGCAGAGTAATTGGTTAATATAGATTTCCGAGCCTGTAAAGCATGTTTATAGTAATAATAATAATAATAATAATAACAATAATAGTAATAATGACAGTAACAATAATAATATTTTTTTAAAAATAAAAATAAATAAAAATAAATAGAAAATAAAATATATATACATTTGTAGAGTGTGTCAACCACCATTATTTAGTACTCAGTATGGTGTTTATCAGTATGTATGAGGCAATTTGTGAGTGTTATGACATATCTTAAATCTTCCTCAATGTAATATGTAGAATAATGGTTTGTCTATATTGTATTTTGATATTGGCCTATATATTACAGCCCTTTTCATGTCATTGTGTCAGGGCGGGTGGTAGTGCAGTAGTAGGCCATTGGACTTCATAGCCAAAGGTTCCAGGTGAAAATCCCGCACAGGGGCCAAGCATAAACATTCACGAAAGTTGACTTTCCGACGCAATGTGTTGATAGGATTAGGATGTGCTGTCCGTAGAGTAGGATGTGCTGTCTGTAGAGTGGCAATGCAGTTATCATCCTTGGTCTTGTCAGTACCAGCAGGTGCTTGCAGGTTTACTGCAACATTCACCATTATGGATGTTGCGGGTTTCCTCCTGCCCTAAACTGACAAGTCGTGATATGTGAAAGAATCTTGAAAGCGACTCTAAACCCCAATTAAAACCCCAACAAAAAAGAATTCCGACCCTAAAAATATGGACATGATCATTTCTTTCAAAATAATTAAAAACATTTTTTTAGTTACTTTTTTAAATCCTTCATTTATTTACAATTTCATTTACTTTTTGTACTTTCATTTGGTCGTCCCTAATTATTATATATGAACACAGATAATTTCAAATTTTCGTATTTTTTTAATAATTCTAACAACTACAAATTTAATTATTTTCTCCTGTTCGAATTATTAGGGTAATTACGGTACATGCAGTCTGTGGCTAGTCAATTTATCATCTAGATGGTATTTTATGGATAGTAGAAAAGGGATTTTTATGCATATGGCTGATTCCATTCTCTGACTAAGGACTGGATATTGTTTTAGTATCAAGTGTAAGCTGCAGAGCTAATTTAATGCCATACTCATCCAACCATGTATCAAGTTCTCCATTTCAAGTGTTGTAATAGAACCTCAAGTGTATCCAATTGATCATCGGAATCAAATCTGTCCTTGATTGTTTGTTAGTGTTCTGGCACCGGTAGCTAATAGTGCTTTCCAGAAAACTATTCATCATGGCCATGGATCGATAGGCTGTACATAACGCAAAGATAAACATTGACATGATTGATTGTGTGCGACAAATTTATGCAGGTTTATTTTGACTTTACTGATAAAAAAACAAACGTGCATTATATCAGAGGCATAAATGATGCAACCTTTGAACATTAAAAGGAATGCTGATTAAATGAAAATGTAGTTAAGTTTTACCAAGTATTATTTTTGTTTTATAACCATATGGTAATATTGATGGTACGTTTCAAGAATGAGTTGGAACAGCTGTGGAAGGCCAGTGTTTGAGCCATAAATCACTTCCCGTAGATAATACTTGCTCTGAGTAAAAGACTTGCAGAGTTCTCCGTTGCCATACAGCGGAAGCGGCTGCGATTTAATTATTACAAATATTGTTTTGAGCAGTTCCCTCCCAAGAGCTACCAGTTGCTCAGACCATATATTTGATTGCAGTAGTGACCTTGACCTCACAAGGTCGTGTATAATGGGCTCCCCTGACCTGAAAGAACAACATGGAAGGCAGTGTATCTGCAGACTGGAAGCATGTGATGGAGGAACACTGTGTTGGATGTGCTGCTCACCACACTGCCTTCAGGCGCTGTGACTGCCAGAATGTTGTTATTAGCAAGGCTCTCCATGATAACAACATAGGATGGGTTATTAATACGCAATGCACTGAGAAACATATATCGTTTATAAATAAAATAATCTGATAATGGAACTGGCATGCATCAAAATAATTATCACAATTCGAAATAGAAAATTCTTATCTGCTTATAACAGTGTAGACAGATTTTATTAACAGACGTTTCTGAAATATTCATATGTTGTTCAAGCGCATAAAATGCATAAATGTATGATTATGATTGAACATGGAGCTGGAGTTCATTTGTGTAAGGTCATCGTGACATGGCATTCACAACCAGAACATGGTGACTTGGGTTGCATTTCTTCACATTAGATAACTTTTCTTGTCCCATGTCTTGCTGTGCCAGCTCAGACTGCTATGCTTCCATGTGTTCTTATATATTTGTAGTCCCAGTGTTGTGATGTAAATCTGATCCTCAAGGTTACAGAGAACAGAACAGCAACTCTGCATTTGCATAGTTCACGGTAGTTGTAGCATGAATTCCAATAATGTTTTAGGGTAGATCATTGTAAACATCCCAAAGCATGATTGGGTTTGGGTGAATTCATGCAGTTGTTATTGTGGCAGTACACAAATCTGGCATATCCTTGTTAATAGCTTGCTCTAAGAGCAGGTTGTTGCTTCAAGCTTCCTTTCAAGCATTTCAAGATATGAAGGAAGTTGACTATGTTAATGACTTAGAACCTATTTCCTTGGAAATAAACTGAAATATCTTAAGAAACTGGGCGGAGAGAAAGATGGCACCATGGGAAGTGTCGGCCATATTGTTGGCGGTGACATGTTCCGTGGAAGTGTTTCCATCTGTGGCGGTGTCCAGACTGCTGTAGCAGGATGTGTGTCATGTTCCACTCAGCCAGCGCTCTGACTGCACTGTGGCAGTCTGGGAGTATCCTTAGTTGAGACAAAGTTTAAAGCAAGAAAACAAACTAAAGATTGTAAGTGATGATCTTTCCTCTGAATTTCAAACTGGGTGGGACCAAAATCTTTGGGAAAAAATCAACTATGTACATTTTCTGCAATAGAAGTAAGAATATTCCTAGACCTAGACATATCTTTCAATGGAAACATACTACCTTAACTAAACGTAAGATAAATATATTGGTTTTAAGTGTTCATGAAGCTTAGGGAGTAGTCTAAAACACTCAATATTTATGCAAACTTAATTTATGCGTTTTATGCAAAAATACAATTCGTGCAAATCATAGTCCATGCAAAAATAGAAGCCCTTAGTTTGTGGAGACTTGGAAGACATCATGCAATGAATACCTTTGGTGCATTGTATATGGATGATAAACTAGGCAATCAAATAATGTGCTATTTCGTGGTTAGTTGTTTTTAATCCATTATGTATTTCGCATGAAAATGTATTTCTGTTATTCCTTCTCACTTAATCTAGTTAACCTTGATAATAGAGGAAGTCTACTTGCAGTATCTGAGGTGTAACATGCTGCTGTATTCATCGTTAATATTACTTAGCTCAAATGGTTACATTTGAAGATATTATTTCTTGCAATTCTTAATCCATTCAGAAAAATAATGTGTGAATGCTGTAATTATTTTCGTATCCATTCACCAATTAATCTTTATCCAGAATTAGACAAGTAGAGTTATATTATCAATCTGTATCCCACGCATGGGATGTACAAAATATATCCACCTCTCAGACAATGATAAAGGTTGTAATATCCCTGACCTGCTGGTGTCTGACCTCCTGGTGTCTGACCACACAGGCAGGATGGTACCAGTGATATCGCCTGGCAGGAATCAATTGGGGGTCAATCAGTGTGACCAAAGACTAGGAAGTGCAGCACAATCCGCAGACAACAGACAACACTTTGGTATTGATCAGTATAAACTATAGTGCAATGCCGTACTACACACTGTAACACAATGCAGCTCAATCAGAAACAGAACTGACTTTCCAGTAATAAACGAATGCAGGCAGACCCGTGGAACAATAATATGATGTAATATATTAATTTCAAAGTATTACCGTTCGGTGAACCAGGCCCAGATTAGTTGTGATGGGTATGCATCAGGGTGTTAAAAAGTACAGCAGGTGTAGACAAGCTAATGTTATCGTGGAGACCTAACATTTAATGTTTTAGGACTGTTTTACCAGTTTACCTAATCTCACATCATGATTGAAATAGCTGTCTGTGCTTATCAACAGGATACAGGCCTAGTCTGAAGATGCTCAAATATATTTCTATCTCAATCCTATTATTCAAAGCCCAAAGAGAATCAGTCCAAATATTTACTTGCACCCTATATAGGCTACCAAGATCACAATCTATTGATGCTATATAGGCTACCAAGATCATGGTCTATTAATGCTATATAGGCTACCAAGACCATGGTCTGTTGATGCTATATAGGCTACCAAGACCATGGTCTATTGATGCTATATAGGCTACCAAGATCATATATAGGCTACCAAGATCATGGCCTATTGGTCTAATTTGATGAGCAACAAAAGATGCCTCAGCAGTAAACACTCAATAACTAGTTAAGAATGCTACTTAGTGGCTACTAATGGCAGCTACTTCTTGCTTGGCTTGAGATCCTGACAGAAGGTAACTGGCACAGCAACTGCTGCTGATATGGTCTTATTGCAGACTGGTGGCAAGTGGGGTCAACTGTTACAATTGGATTAGTGTGATTAGGATGTCTAGGCAACTGAGCACCACTTCTGTCTGCTCTTCATTTTACCATCTCCAAGTGGTGCTATACAGTGTATAGTAGAGGAAGAATTGGCCAACTTTCTGCAGTGTTGAGCCACCTTATAGAAAGCATTGCTGGTCCACCTCTGTTGGAAGAACTCCTTTGTATTGAACTTTATTAAGTACAGGAGGAAGGCAGAGTATCTCAATTACTGAGAGGTAATTACTGAGAGGTAATGGACAGATATGAGGCCTTTCTCCTACTTAAAATACAGTGAATTAAAGTATATTTAACAACATTGCATTCATCGTTAGTTTTCCAAACTGAATATTGAAAATTGTCAGCATCTCATAGGGAGCCTCAATTCTCAAAGCCATTTTGTTCACATGTACCTCGTGCAATGACTGATCTCTGCATGCGCAGCCTGCATTTGCATGAACACAACGTGGAACACGTACAGTTAATGGGTGCTTCTCACTGTTTCAAGAGACTAGATGAATTTGTGTTAGTTTTCTTGTAGCCTGCATAGCGCAGGCGGTAGAGCGTAGGATTCACAATCAGAAAGAGTGAGTTCGATCCTGACTAATGTCAAGATATTGTATGATGTTTAAGTAATGTTTGAAAAATAAGTCGAAAACTCACACGACTCTACAATACTACTACAGATTTTCCTATGCTATATTCTAATAATGAGTCGCACAACTCTCCATTACTGAGAGGTAAAGGACAGATTTCTAATGCTAAACTGGAGCAACTGTATTTTAACATCTGGGATTGTGTTCTGTAGCACAACAAGATTGTGTTATTGTGTTCTAACTTCTATGCAAAGGTGCTATGATGTCAACCAAGTATCAGAAGCATCCTAACCAGGCTTCAATTTCAACTTTAACTGCATGTTTCTATGTTTTCTATCAAGCGAAACATCTTTCTTTAAAAGCATTTAAAATATGTAAATATTTCATTTCAATTAAGAAGTAATTTTCTTCCAGGCTAGCTTACATGGATACTTAATAATATCTCTTCATCATGGTATCAACAAATTGTATTGCTTCACGGAGTCCAAGATATGGTTCAAGTTTCAAGAAAAGAATGTGTTCAGAATTCCAGTTGTGGTACAAATGTTTATGACATACACATAAAACCTGAACTAGAACAGTTCACAATTCTAGAGAAAGGGTACCAGTATCCATGTATCTCATCTGACTGGTGTATGAGGTGGATCTGTGCACTGTAGATCTGGCTTACCGATGTCCAGTGACACCAGGCTCTGTGTGATGTGAGTGACGCTAGGCTACCGTATCTGATATGAGTGAGGTCAGGAAATACTGCACACTGTTATCAGTTTAAGTTTATCAAGTCATGCTACAAATTTCTGCTTTGAACGTGTTGGTTTTGAATCTTTATATGATATTTAATTGCAGCTAGAATGAATGAATGCAGTTTTAATAGATCCTGTGTAACACTGATGTAAAGATAGTTTCCTTTTTTTGTGTGCAATGTTCATCAAATATGTTATGATTCTCACTGATCGTGCTGTAAATAAAGAAGTAGAAGGTACGGTTCAACAGCAGACGATCTTTACACTGGTACACCGTGAGTATGGAAATCTCATTAGTGGTGCTGCTTTCCTACAGACTATCAATATTTGATGGCTGATGTTGTGCTTTTCGGCTGGTAGGAGCTAGGCAGTAAAGTGAGTTCAGGAAGGGAGAGATGACTGTGAGATGGTCAGTGGCTGGACTAGAGATCCCAGGCACTGATACCGTTAGATTGCTGACAGATTGAACGTGACGAGGGTGCAATTAGATTTACAAAGGTAAAGGTCAGTGATGTGGAAAATGGTGCATTGCAATTTGTAGTGCATATTAAGGATTTTAAATTTCACATAGGTCTTATGAAGGGTTCTGAATTGATTTCACCAGTTGTGGACATCATCTATCCCATTTGTCAATTGGTGCAACCAACCCATGCAACCAACCAGTACAAGCTATGAATCAACTTGTACATCCATATCGACTAGGTCAACTTCTGCATCAACCATCGATCACATAACATTACATCAAATCACATCAAATCACATGCCCTTGTATAATCAGTGCAATGAGCTTCAGATATAAACAGTACAAATTTGTGCCCATATTTTATACCATTGTTACTGATTATGTTTCCCATACTAATGCACAGATTTATGATCCATAATATTTTTTGTACTATTCCATCTCTAAATACTTACCATGTAACTTGCTAAATGCATTTTTTCCCCACCAGATCCTGTAATGATAGTATTATATGGATGCATGTGATATTGCCATTGATTTGACCAAAGTTGGAAGACCACACAGATCATGTATTAAAACACTCATCCTTGTTCCTGGCATCAAATAAATAGAGGATCTCGTATGACTGGTCATGTAGTACTGAATTTATTAAACGAGTTGGCAAAACTGATATTATTCAAGGCTCTGCTGAGCATAATGTAATTTTGGCCAACAAGTTTAATAAATTCAGTAATATATGAACACGAATGTGAGATTCTATTTATCACATAACTGTAGAAACTATTGTAATATTGATTTTCAGTCACAAACACTATATAGGCAAATGTCTTCAGAACTGTGTTAACTCTCTTAATGCTGTAGGTAACTGGAGATGCCCTAAAGAGCAGTGACTGCCTAATCCAGCAGGGTGAGGGTTAAAGCACGCAGACAAAATATAGTTCCAAGTAAATATGTAAATATTTATAAATGTGATTGCATATTTAATTGAAGAAATCTTTGAACTTTATATTCGACAAATTAAGTCCCAAGAAAAAGCTCTAAAAGAGGTCCAAAAATTACTTTGACTTCGCGTATGAATACAATTATGATAATCCATTGTGTTATTGCACTAGTGAAGATATTTATATTTATAGCATGGGTTAATTACACTCCCAGACTCTATGTAATGTTATGGACAAAGGAAAACTAAATTGCTATTCCACATGCTACACCTAAAACTTATTTTAGTAAAATTAAACAAATGTAAAGTTTTGTTTGTTGTCCAAATTATATCTAGAGAGAAAATACAATTCTCTTAGAAAGTGTACTTAAAGATTAAATTGATGCAAAGTGTACTTAAATATTAAATTGATGCAAGATTAATTTTGTGGATGATTCACAGAAAATGGGTGGAAAAAACCTGAAGGTGTTATTTTTCAGAATTTATCAGATTATCTATTCATATGTTTGGAATGTATGGTTTTGGTTATCTCCCTTTATCTGCTTCGGCCGATAAGTACCCAGGCGCAGTATGTCATAATCCAATAGAGTGTCAGTACATAGCTTGCAGGAAAAGCTGCTTACCTGGTTCTACGCTAATTACTCGCAGACTACAGACAATTTCCTACCTCAGATTTTGGGTTGCTGAATCAGTGAGTCTATTAGTAACCATAGTAACTATCTTACAAATTTTCTTTAATTTGCAAATACTTGTTCCATAGTTTGACTGATGATTAGTCTACAAATCCTAGTTTGTAAGAATATCCAAGATTACTGGTAAAAGAACATCTTCTTTGGTGATTGTATGTCCCAATTAATATGATTACATCGAGGTAAATCTTCCATTAAAATCACAACATCTGTTATTATTTAATAATTTAAAGCTAGTTCACGACTTTTTATTTTAATTTCCCTTTTAAATTGGGGTTTTCAAGATTCCTTCACTTATTTCGCGGCTTGTAAGTTTAGAGCAGGAGGAAACCCGCAACATCTGTAGCACTGAATGTTGCAGTTAATGTGCAAGCACAGGCTGGAATCAATCTCAGTTTGCTAGATTTTGTTAAATAACATAATATAACAAAATCCTAGATTAGCATGTTTTTTTACTATAAAAATTATGAAAAAATATGAATATGAACTGATGATTCACTGCCATACTGTTTTTATTGACTTCTTTTTGGATGACAAAATAATTCCTTTAACCTTTATCTTACTGAAGGTAATCATAGATGCCCTATTGACTAAAGATTATGATTAATCCAAGATCTAGAAATAAATAATAGGATCATATGTATCAGTCTTTGAAATTAATCTCAATCCAAATTGTTATTCTCATGAAATTGAAGTTCTACTCAGAAATTAAATATATTAATTAAATCTTAACCCTCTTCCTCCTGGATTAGGCACAGGTACAGCTCTTTAGGGCATCTCCAGTTGCCTCCAGTGTGAAGAGAATTAAGTTGCAATGGTTGTCCGAGTCATCAATTCTATTTTTTTCTGTGTATATCTTTCAGGGCATGGGGTTGGAGTCTGACCTAGTATCATATTTGATAAGAATATACATTTTATATGAATATACATTTTTATATGAATATACATTTTTGTATGAATATACATTTTTAGCATTTCACCTACCTATAAGGACTGAGAAATTCTTTAGAAAATAGCTACATAATCGGGCAAATGGCCAGACTGTTACTGGTAATTGTGTATAGCCCAGGAAGAGATTAGCTCTCCTATGATAAAGACATGTTTCTGTGGCTTGTCAGCTGATCACTGGAAATTGATCTTATTGTCTTTATCAGATGACCTATTTGTTGCATTTCATCTGACATGGGTCAATTTGCTATATTACAATTCTTGAAGAAACATACTCGAAGAATGGATGAAATATACAGGGTTTTATGTCAAATGCTTTTGTCACGATGACATCATTAGCTTGTAATGTCGATAGAAATGAGGCACTATTTTTTATGTTGGCAAAAAAATATTTAATTTCCGTTTGCGATTCAAATCGCATTCTAGCTTTAATTTATTGTATCTAGTTTAATCCATAATAATGTAAAATAAACCTTGGTATAGTTTCATGAAGCCCTGTACTATATTATAATCATAATATAGACCTACTCCACAATATAAACTATGCACCAGCAGATATTTTATGTGGAAACATTTTACCAAATTTTGGAACACAGCTTAAGAAATCTGGTACCATACTTCTTCCAATCCATCTGTAAGTTTTTGAAGATTACCTGGAACCTGTAGACATTTGATTTTTTTTTTTGTATTGTCCAAAATGGCTACTGGCCCTTAGTGAATTTTGTTAAGTATAGTTAATTAACCTTCCTCCTGGTAATGGTAACCAAAGATGCCATATGTATAGAACCGTGATCATGATTAACCCTTCATCGTGTGCATGGAAGGTGTTAATTGATATAAGCCTTTTGTATGCATTTTCATATATCTTGTAATTGAGATATATTAGTATCTTGTGAATACTTTGAATCTTCGAATTCCCGAAGTTGCATGTGATGTGCATTGCAAGAGCATGTGTAAACTGTGCTGATCTTATTAACCCTCTTTCTGCTGGCAATTGTTACTAAAATTAGTAATTTTTATGCTGAGACTAGAAAGAAAGGGTTAAATCTGCTAAAGATATTGGTTGCATGCTATCAGCTTTTGTTTGCTTAGCTGTTGTTTCTTCAATGGGTTGTAAAAATGAAAAAAATATATGTCTATTTTGGTTATATGGACATTAACATTGCTAATTCAATCTGCTATGAATAATATTTATAGCTCTCATATATTATATTGCATTAAACATGCAAGGAATGATCTTATGTAAATGTAAATTGTTTGTGGCTCGTTTGAAAGTTTTTTTTCTTATAATCCATTTACCATTTTTGTTTAAATCACATTAATGGCTCTTTGTTCTTTGTTCTTTGTTCCATCATGGGATGTTTGATATTATCAAGTTTCTTTGAAAACCAAAATTTCATTTTGGAATCAGTTGCAGTTAGAGTTTGAAAACATTATCGAATGGCTTTAATTTCCTATTTCTCAATGTCTAGCTTTGGCTATGTTGTTTGTTGGCAGAAAAACAAATCTTTCACTAAAAACATTGCGGTGATAATTTCTTAATTTCTTTTGTTGAAATCCAGACATTTCTTTAAAATTAGTAATTTGTTGTTGAAATTCAGGCATTTCTTAAAAAATTGTAATCTGTTGAAATTCTTTTTTAAAAAAATTGTAATCTGTTCCTGAAATTACACAATTTCTTAAAAATTCATAATCTGTTGTTGAAATTCAGGTGCTTCTATTTTTCGGTATTTTTCAGATTTTGTCGAGAGACAGGACTTAACCTATATCAGAGAGGCTGTAGTTATCTTGTCTTTATGAACACGACTGAGTTATCACTACTGTAGGTGGTGGTTATGAGGTCTGATATCCACATTTTATCATTCCTACCTGTAAACCAATCAACGAGCGCTCACCTGGCGTATTACTGTTCATTATTTTCATCACTCGACTTCCAATGGTGGAGAAATATAGACATATTCCCCACCTCTAATCTGCAACGTTTATTCCTAGCCTGGATTCTCCTGTCGAAATCAGTGCTGACGTAAGATCACCTCGAAATTTCAATCTTTTCTTCTCACGATTTGATTGATTTCTTTTATCTAAAATATTATAGCCAATCCAGTTTCCTATGTAAGATTGTTCACGAAATCAACATTGGAATATAAATTACCCTGAAGAATTCGTCTTGTGAATAATTGGTAAATTTGTTAGTATATGCCAATGCCATTGCAGTGAGTGATCTATGTGAAATAGCTGAAGAGTTGTGCGTGAACGGATTATCAACAACCCGTATTCATTGGAACTCTGTATTCACCACTTTCTGTATTCACCGCATCCTGTATTCACTGCATCCTTTATTCACCGCATCCTGTATTCAACACGTCCCGTATTTACCATATACTGACTCTCAACAGACAACGCCATCAGTTCCTGGAATACTTCAGACTGTTACGTGATTGTGAACATACCATCCTGGGAGGTTTGCCAGAGTTCTTCGTAGCAATGACACATAGTTATGCCGGCACCGCATGGTTTATGCTGCCAATGTCGCTGACACAAGATGACATAATATTCTAACTGGTTGGGAAAAAAATATAATTCTACGCACCCTCAAAGGAGAAATTACGCACAACCATGGAACATTCCAAGTCTGTTGATAGCGAACATCTAATAACTGAAGGTAAGGCCATATTTGCTATGCTATTTTCTGTTCAGTACTATAATCAGATACTCATAAGTGAAATTTAATTGTAAAGCATGTAATTGTATATTTGAAGCATGTTATAAATATCTGATAGGATACAAAGTTTGAAGGCTAAATGTCTCTCATCCATCATGATGATCAGGTTATATATAAATTATCATAAATTAAATGCGAAGTAATTAATGAGACCTCCAGACTCTAGACACTGCTACTGGTGAATGTATACTGGAGATATCACCTCCTAACTGATAAGAGTGTTTGAAGTATATGTGCCAGTTGCGATAAAGATGCATAAGTAGAACACTTATCATATCTGTGTATGTGTGTCATATGTATACAAACATACATTCACCGACACGCATAAATCTATTACACATGATGTATGTATGGTTTTCGTATTCTGTTTTGTACACACAAGTACAAACAGACATGTACACATGTACACACATGCACGCACACACACACGCACACACACACACACACAAATACAACAAACACACACACATGCACAGACACAAGTAGAAAACATAGATATGTACACATAGATACACATGAGCACACACAGACACACACACACACATGAGCACACACAAATACCAACATGTACATAGACAAACACAAAATACACACACACATACACACACACACACACACACACACACACACACACATACACACACATGCATGTACACATACACAAGTACAAACATAGACATGTACACATAGCTGCACCATACACATGAGCACACACACAAACACCAACATGCACATAGAAAAACACAAAATACACACACACAAACACACACACACAATCAATCACGCACATGCATGCACATGGACAAACACAAAGGCATATGCGCACACATGCATGTGTGAATTGAAATAGGTAGTTGCAATTTAAAATTCTGTTGCAAGCTGGTGCTAACCCACAATGATAGTGCTAATGCTTGAGCTCTCAATTCATGACTATACAATACTTGTGATACTTTTTTTGTCATTAAAAATAACTCTTTAGAATAAAATAATAAATAATAATTCGAGCATCCTCACAACAGTACATTATTACCTCGGTCGATGGATCTGTATGTCCTCAACTCCCTGGGGAGTATGTAACCCAAGTTTCCATTGAAGGCGCTACGATGTTATCATTCACATGTCCATCTCATCCTTCCGGGTACCCATTCTCTGCTGGATGTCCTTGGATCAACAACAATGAGTTAACCTGAAACCATAATGAGTTAAAAATAAATGTTTATAGCATTTATAATGAATAATATAGTATTATCTGATTATGTGACAATATTTCAGTATTTAATCTGACATACGATGTGAAATGTCATGGCAACGGTTGAGATTAACATAACGTTTTCATCAATGTTTTGAAGATGGCAAGAGATCAAGGGAAATAACTCTAAAGAACTACCAAATTCTGAGCTTACTGGTAGGTGCAATGAAAAGGAAGTATTTTACTGAATTTTAGTGAAAAGTATTCTCTTGATGTCCAATTTCATTTTCAGATTCATTCGTGAGCAATATCATTGAATCAGTCCATTCTTTCCCTTTTAACAAGATCCTAAAACATCTGCACATTTTCAAGTTGTTGATATTGATTTGTCATTGAAACACCAAACGCATGTTTACTAGATCTACCACATGATATGTATTTATAACCATTTTTATCAAGATTGTAGAATATTTCACATTTTACACTAGGATGTGGCCACTTGCCATGAACCTATTTATATACACACCTCTCCCCATTAGCCTGATGAAGTACCCGTAGGTCACATGACCAGGTCACATGACCACCACATTGAGTAAGTCCGTCTGCTGAGAGCACCGACTACAAGGAGAGATGTGAGATCCCCCCTTCCCTCATTCGGTCTATTTATAGCTTCCCTCTTCCTCATATGCCATGTGTGTATATGTTTATCAAGTCTTTGCCATCCACCCACTCGGATTAGCAAATTCTGCAATTTGTACAGTCGGAAGAGAAGAGTCTTAAGCCATTCCAGAATGGAACTAGCAGATTAACGGATTATTTACCGATTATCGGGGCATTTTCGACTTAGAAGATGGCTATATCGTGACATTTGGGTGTGTGTACAAATGTCCATGTCCGAGTGCTGGTAAGTTGGTACGCATGAACGTAGGTTGCACGGTAGCAGGTTTCATCTCTTAACTGCTACAGCTGTTCATGGACTGTATTATACAATCACTAGATGATCTTCTTTTGCAGCTTGTGTTAAAGGATGCAGTATTGATTTGATTGACTCGACCAGTTTGAGACTGGGTCGAGGTTATTGTGGAAGTGTCTCTGATGTTTGCATACAACACCTCCAGCATTATAGCACTGACACATTGCCTGTATAGTAGCCTTCACTCACCCATGTATGTCTCTTATACTCTTATACTAGACAGTAGCAGAGGGTCATGATTACTCTCTCTCTCTCTCTCTCTCTCTCTCTCTCTCTCTCTCTCTCTCTCTCTCTCTCTCTCTCTCTCTCTCTC
>JAUTBT010047204.1:0-16362 GCA_032361225.1 Lepetodrilus schrolli | reverse complement strand
AAGACCAAGGATGATAACTGCATTGCCACTCTACAGACATCGCATCCTATCAATATTGTGTCAGAAAGCTAACTTTCACGAACATTGATGCATTTTGGCTCCGAAGTCCAACTGTTCTACTACTGCGTTACCACCCGCCCCTTATTCCTTCCTTAATCGACATCTAACCTACGAGGTGATAAACTGGGTCATAAAGTTAGGAGCTCCTAAATTTAGGATGTCGTTGTGAAACGTGGGCTTGAACTATAAGGAAAGGAACTCTAGATCAACACGAAAATTAGTGAATTAGTGAATTTACATCGCAATGGGAATATTTCACCCATACACAACTAGAGCGGGGTAAAGATTTTTGAAGGTAGAAAAATGATGCACTTCTTATTTTTCAGCTTCAATCCAGTCCAATGCAATCGCCCATGTCTGTGATTGTATGCCTTTAATTAATGCAGCACTTAATAAGCATGAAACTTTAGAACCTGCTCAAAAAACCTGTAGTGAGCACAAAAGAAAAAGTGTGTGCAGCATGAGAGAGGAAATTCGAAATATGTTATACACCCGTACAGTAATTATTAATCAATACAAGGCATGTCAATGAAGCACAATAAAGCAAAACTCGTTAATTAACACAGTCCATGAGCAAAATAGGTCCATCAATATAAAGACAGGAGACGAAAATTATCAATATCTCAAGACACATCTGGAAATATCCTACGCAGAAAAGGCAGTCCGTAACCATGTCATGAAAGCTTCAAAGTTGATTAGTTCAGAAGAAAAAAAAGCAACTACCATAAGATATAATTATAATACATTATTACAATGTCTACCAAGCTTAATAGCAATATCTGTAGTGGTCTCTTTAGTGATTTCTACAACATGCGGACTACAAACGTGCTCGGATATGAATGTTAGATATTTTTTTAATTTAACATTTGTTTCAGTTGGATGAATTGAGCAAATACTCTGAATAGTTTACTGTTCGTTACATAGAGCTGTGGATATAAATTAATGATGCACGTATTTTTACCAACATCACAGATAATGATGCCTGAGAAAATCATCATACCACTTAAATATCAACAATAAAACATTTTAAATTATGACTTTAAATATAGTGAGTAAGTTATTATTTATTGTCGCAGTGGGAATATTTCACCCATATAAGACAATCGTTAAATCTAGACATCTGCCTAATTTGTCTATCTAAAAGTATCAAGTTTGTATATGAAAGCATATAAAACCTATACTCAACCGACAACCAAATAGATGTATTTTTTCCCCATTATAAATCAAGATAAACTCCAAGGTATGTAAAATATTTATTATTCCACATACAGGATAAATTATCCATGCATGAAGTCCAAATTCCCATGCTGCTACGGATTCAAATTCAAAATGGCACCCTCAACCAGGAAAACTGGCATGCGATTGGTCCAGACTGAAGGGCAAGGTGAGCCACATAGCAGATCGCACATGCGTTGACGTTGTTATGGAGAAAACTGATAGCTGGAAACGTTGCCCCAAAGCAAGAGAGAACTGAGCATCCATGTGGGAAGCAAAAACAGGGAAGAAGGCAGAGAGTTGAACACCAATGAGCAGCTACGACACTAAATCAAGTGGGTGAAAAAGTCATGAGTTCCTACGAGAAATCTCATTGGTTAGTCGAGTGTCATCATGGTGACATGAGACCAGCGGACAGAGTTAGTGCGACTGTTAACTGCTCTCTGGTACGGACAGACGGATTTGTATTTTTGTTTTGTTTAGTTTCTAAGAGGTTCTGACCTTGACTTTGACCCTTGGCACCCACTCGACCTCCTGCGACCCCACTGCCGACTTCCGAAGAATGGTCAGTCTCTCCTGGGGCCATTGAGTTCTGCGAGTACTTGCCATCCCACACAGCGCGAACTTTAGTAAGATAATCATTCCAGCCGCCATCTCCTAACGTCTGCAGTGCAAACACGGTATCATACACGTCCGAATGGAAACTCCTACACACAGGTGTTGGCGGCACTGAGCTGGAACGTGCGTTGGATAGTACACCAGCCGGATCAAGACTCGGGTTAGTAGAGGTGAGTGCAGACGAGCTACTAATGCGACCTTTAGATGCAAGAGTACTGTCACCTTGCTTAGACCTGGAGGACTGCCTCTGCTCGCCTTCGCTCTCTGAACCTGGTTCAGCGAGCACAGATGGCTCGGCGAGCTCAGGAGCAGGCTCAGCCAGCTCAGGAGGATCCTGCCACTGGCCGCATATCTCGCTGAGCTCCAGCAAAGTCTTTGTGTCCAATGAGTCTGCTGCGGCTTGTGGTGGTGCAGCGGCTGCCGTTGCGACCTCGCTCCTAGCCACAATTTCTGGCACTATCGTTTTCCTTTCGGGGCTAGATAATACATAGGATCCACTCTGTTCTTTGGTTGGTGGTGGCTGGCTCCCACGTGTTGTGCAATGAAAGTCTACATCTGTACCATGGTGGAAAGGAAAACATATACGTACTCTCTTTCTCACTCTCTCTCTCTTTCTATTCTCACCTTGGCTAATAATGTTAAAAAAGTAACTACTAACTATAGAATATTATGTTCTAATTTGCCTAGCTTTTAAATCATTGTACAGTGAAAAGGGGGGAAAAGATAATAAATGAAAGGAGTACATCAAAAGTATAACAAAATGTAATATTTTTCGAACAATACAAAAACCTGTACTGAATGGTCGGTTTAAATACATCTCCACCAATGACAACACAACATGTCACAGAATGAAGGATAGGTGCATACTTTGGTAGGACTGACAGATAATTAACCATCAGTTTTGTGTATTAATTATTAAACTGTGACTAAAGTCAAAATATGCATTTCACCTCAAACAAATGATCGATTGATTGAATGGTGTTTTATGTCGAAGCAGGAAATGGGTGAAAGTGATACAAAACATAATTAAGGATCAGCCTACCTTCTGGGAAGAAATAGTTTGAGTGTAGTACAAATGCTTCTATTATGGTGCTGAGAGAACCTGTTGTCAGCATGTTGGGGCTGGAAACGAAGTGTAAATTTGTTTCCTAAAACTTCAGCAGTTAACATTTATATATATATATGCATGGTCATTAACTCTCTCTATGCTGAAGGCAACCGCAGATGCCATAAAGAGGACTGTCTGTTCATAATCCAGCAGGAAGAAGGTTAACTGCATACTGCTCATGTTTTTCCTTTCATGCCATTTCTTTCAATGGTTCCATACTGGTCATTTATTGGGTTAAAACCTAACATTAACCACACATTCGTGAGTGAGTAATTATGGAAGTTAACATCGCTGCGGGAATCTTTCGCCCATTTGCGATGACGACACTTTTGTAGAGACCAGATTATATATACAAATTACTATACAAATTACTCAATGCTACTGATTTCCAAGGTTCCTATAAGTAATGTAAGACTTCACTTGCAATATTGATTTAATCTAACATGCCATGAAAAATATACATAATGGATATTATGTCAATGCATCAAATGAATGGATATAAACTCAAGTTTGACTGTATATAAGTCATGCTAGAAAATTAATCCATCTCATCAAAGAGCAGTACCTTTGAACATGCAATTTCATTTTCAACTTTCTACAAAGTCAATCATAAGCATAATGAAATGGAATAATACAGACCTACCCAAGAAAACTGACATCTTGTAACATAAAACAGTCAAATGTCTACACCAAGAATCTGTAGAAATCTACAGTCAATAAAAATGCAAGTTCTGCATCATTCACCAAATATCCAGCTTAAAGACATACAATCACAGGTTTGTTTACATATTTGATGGTCAAACATATTTTTAGATGTCTACACAAGTATTTTGGGTAACCAGTTACATTTTTCGCATATCCCACTGGTTTTCAATGTTTTCAATTTTTAAAAAAAATGTATATTTACATAGCTTTATTGGTACCAGTAGTCTTGAAATGTTATTTTGACCATGGTCAATGCTTAGAGTTATCCCCCTTAGTCTATTAGACTATAGAAAATTGAGATATTTCAGTATATTACCAATTGATTATTCAGATTTTACCGGAAAAGTAAACTGCAATGGAATTTTACCCATCCTACGGTGGTGAAAAGATAATTGGAGGTACAAAAGCGATAATATATATGCTAAGTGTATGTACTGTGCATTTTTAACTCCAATTCGGTCCAAAACGACAACTTAATCTGTGATTGTATGCCTTTAATAAAACGTAGAATCAGTTTTCGTCGGTTGTAGTACATCTACATTGTTGTATCTTCTTGTAAGATGATTACTTACGCACTTTCCCCCAGCGGCCAGAGAAGATTGGGTCCTATCACAATGGCAATATTGCTAGGAGTCATCTTGTTAACATCGTGCTTTGCAGCCAACTCGGCCAGAAACTTGATCAAATACCTAGAAGCAAAGAAAATATACAGCTACCACTCCGTTGATGGAAGACTGTACTGTCAGAACTGACAGAAATGGGTCTAACGTGAGGTGAAGTGCAACACGTCAAACAGGACAAGTCCAGATGGAGAAAGATCTGCACAGCCCCATGTCCCACACAGCCACAGGGGATGAAGAGGATTACGGAAGTAACTCCATTGGGAGAAGATATGAAAGTATTTGTACAAGTGTCTGGAAAGTGACCGGCTCTGCTTCCTGAATATTTCACCCCCTTAATTTTGCATCAGCAGTACATGCCGAGACACTATCCTACCACAAAGTCTTCACTTAATTATTTCAGTGATAACCTTTTTCTTTCCTTGACCCTTTGTTGGGGGGCTTAATATAGCTTTGAAGAGTATGCTAACAATGTGACTCGCCATTTTACGAGAGGAGTAAACCTAGAACAGCCAGTATTGTGTAAACCTGCGAGCACTGGCTGGTACATATGAACTGTGTATGATAACTACATTGTAGCAGGTTAGTTAGTACACCCTATCATAATAATGTGAATGTTTATATTGCGCCAAATCCCCGCTCGAAAGCAAGCTACATTATACCCCGGTCACTGGATCTGTGTATACTCAATTTCCTTCTCAACTCCCTGGGAATCTGTCGTTCAAGGCGCTACAAGGTTATCATTCACATGTCCATCTCATCCTTCCGGGTACCCATTTTCTGCTGGGTGAACAGAGGCATTATCTAACTAAGCCACATGCCTAAGCTCTTACCTAAATAATCAGAATGTTGATCCTCATTTCTTATTTCTCAATCTCTCTTGTTCTCTCCGCCTCTTAGCTTCCTTTATCGACGGCGCTTATCAAAGTTTTAATTGTCATAACGCGAATCCTATCATTTTCATATGTAATATGTAAACTATACATCATTCAACTCTTAACTGGTAGAGTGTACAGTACCCGAAGAGCAACGCAGATTAAATAATATCTATGTTTTATTTTGAAGAGAGTTCAAATTAGGTATGGTTTTAATATCAGAATGAGTGAACGAAATTTTAAGATCATCCAGACATGATATTAAACATATCTGGCCCCGAGATTATGAAGCTTTTGGACTATGATTTCATGCTCGCTTCAGTTATTTTTCACGTCCACATATAAAATGTGAGCTTGAGCATGAAATCGTACTCAAAAGGTTTCGTAATCTCGGGCCTGAAGCTATTTCTTAAGACCTGGGTCCCATTGCTCAAAACATTTGTAGCTACAATTGACTGCAAGTAAAACTTTGAGGGCCTGCTACGAACGTAATAGTCCATTGTATGAAACACCATTTCGATACAGTGCTTGAGAATACGGTTAGCTAAAACTACTGTTGCAATAAACGTGGTTCGTTCAACCAGGCTTACGTTTAGTACATCCGTACTTTAGTACTGCACCCCGTACTTTAGTACAGCACCCCGTACTGCACTTATTCCTGTGTTCGCCATCTTGCAGCTCTCACTCGAGTGTTTACTCATGCTGAAGTGCGGAGTATACTCCTGACCTCTCCGGATCTCTCTTTGATGAAACACGAGGTGTTCTATTGGTAACTGTACTACTCGAGTGTCACCATATGGTTGATCGAGTCTTGAATCGAATACATCCTTTGATTAGCACTGCCTCGGTGAGTGGTACACCGTTACCGATCTTTTTTCTTTATTACAGGGCTACTGTTATGTTGAATACTGGAATTTAAACTATATAGTTCAATTTATCGACGGGCACCACCGGGAACTTGGGGAACACGCCTGGACACGACGACTGTGCTAGGAGGTTTATTTGTAACACTTAGAGGGACATGTCAAGTTTCCTCCTACCACAAGCTAAACTCCAAGCTCGAGGCTGCCTCTGTGGCTATGAATAAGAGCCACGAGACAACAGGGATATGGAATTGGTTTCTTGAAAACAAAAATAATAGTAACTACATATTCCAAAATAATCCAGAAAATACACAGAGACACCCATACTGCGTGTGGAAACGTTTATTTGCAAGGAAATGACACACGATTACGTCAAATGTATACACGCATGTGGTACATCAGTAAGTATTTCCGTTGGCGGCGTGCAATAAAGAAGGCGGTAAGGACGTTCATGTCAAACTGGTTTCTAAAGAAATGAAGCACAGTACTTGGTGATGTAAAGCTGCAACAAAAAAGGGGGAGAGTGTTGACATTAGTAGAGTTACGTATGTCTATAACAAATACTACGCACATTGTAATACAATTCTAGACTCCTGAAGTAAAACAGAATACCTGAAAAGCTACTTGCGTACAGAGTGAACACAATTTATTTTGCAGACCTGGCACAGATTTCTCGAAAGAAATAAGAACTCGTCCCAATTTAAAACTAAGTGTATAGTGTATAACTGTGAGTTTTACTTTTTTATGAAACGCAGTTTTCAGTTAACAATTAGAACTGAATTTTATTTTTCGAGAAATGCAAATTACTGAAATGCAAATATTAGTGACTTAAGTTTGTTTCCAGAAATCGGGTACAACGCTACATTATTACGGAACAGCAATGCATCTCCTCTGGTTTTAGGAGTATACGGCGATTCATACACTTTTCTGACGTTAACCTTTCAATAAAGTGGTTCAACATATATGAAAACAAAACAGTTCTTACTTCGTCAATAAATCCACTGAAATAGTTCTTGTTGCTCCCAGCTCCTATGGCCAACGGACACATATTGCCATTAGCACGTATCTCTACAATAGAAACAACATTAAGTAATAACCTATTACTAATTAATGCAGCTTTACAATACTCTAAAAACATAGGACATATTTTTTTCTAAATTGCATTTATCAGCTTAGAGGGAATTAGGTTTCTTGTAAATACACAATGAATACAGTAATATTTAAATTGTCATGTAATGCCAAGTTTTTATTTAATTCAACTACAGTAACTTTTATTATTTATTGGACGTGTTAGTTTGCTTCAAATGATCAGCTACAATTATTGATATTACAATGAACAATATAATATGGCTCAATTTGTATAAATCAACTCATATATTATGCTAGGATATATCGGAATGTATTGACGATGACTATACAGATATAATACAGATCTGAGAGTACATACCCGCAGAGGCTTCTGGGAAAACTAAGTCCTTCTGAGTCTTGGGAGTACCTCCCTCATTGACTTCAAATCTACCCCTTGTCACATCTCTTGCGAACCGTACTGAGATCGTACGCGTGAGATCCTGATGATGATAATAATAGTAATAATAATAACAATAACAATACATTATACGAATAGATATTTTAATACTGCTATCGAGTCATCACAATAAATACGGAGTTGGGGCGAGGTTGGAAGACACGTGACTTTCTTGCCTTCGTCATAATCAGATACACGAACTGTCTTATCTTCAGTCAGATATTTGGTCACGTGGTATTTTGACTGGCTCGATCCTAGGTTCGGGCACATGTATTTCATGAATTTCAGGGTATATGAAATACATTATCTACAACACAGTCAAAGGAAAGTGTAGGTTTATTTCTCGGGGAGAGTGTAGGTTTATTTTTGACATACCTACTCTTTCTTTGAAATAGTGTAGGTGTATCGGGATATACACCTAGATTTAGAACAAAAGAAACCATGGTAACGAGACCGAAAGAGAGGTATAAGCAAGAATACAGGCCAATAGTACTTAGTTTATAACAAAACATAATGGAAATACAGGAATACGCAAGTTAGGCATAATATTGAAACAAGTGAGTTTTGAGGGCTGATTTTATATAATAGTTCAATAATGAAGAAAAATTTAGCCGTAGAGGCTGGGAATTCCACCGTAGGTTCTGCAGTTGCAAGTAATCTGTAGAAAGATATGACATTTTGAACATGCTACAGCTATATTTCTGTCGTGTAATTAGTGAACTATATATGCACGTGTCATGAAGTGTATGCTAACAAGGCCATACGTAATATACTGTTAATGAAAGTATTGTTATGAAGTATAGTTACGGCACATAGGATAGAAGCTACGGAACATAGGGTAAAATCATACTAGTCACTAAACAGAACAGGTTATGAGTCGATTGAGAGCAAAACACATGCTTACCAGTTCGTCGCTAGTCTCCAAGACATCAAGAACTGTTTGGTTTTCAGGTTTGATGTAGCACTGGACCGTCCCTCTGTTTTCCCTGGTAAGCTCAAGTCTGCATCCGTAGGTAGGCGTCACTCCGCAGATGCTGTTGTCAGCAAGGGCGAAGAACCTGTTGTTGCTGCCACTTCCGGCGATCGTCAACCCAGGGGAATCATTCTGGCCCTGGACGATTCTCATTGGCTGGAAGTTGAACTTGATCTCGAATCTGAGTCCGAGATCGTTGTATCTGATGGCGTGGCCAAAGAACGTGTTGCGACCTCCAAAGTAAGCGGATCCGGGGAGGAGGCTGCCCATGGTGGCGATGGTAGCGTTTCCGGTGATGGAACTGGAGATACCCACGGGAGTGTTGTTCCGAGCCAGACTCCATGTGTCGTCAGCGGAGGACAGATGCACGCTTTCGATGTCCTCGCATGCTGACAGGAAGTAGACGAATTGCATATGTTATATGTGCTGTATTCCGAGTCCCGTTTAACAGAACGATCGTAACTCCATATTAAATTAGAGAGGTTATACAACTCTCGTAGCGTCACAATCGTTCTGTGGAACGGAACCCTCGGCGTCCTTTTCACGAAACTCTTCTATCCAGTAAAAGATGATCGGGGCTCTTGTAGTGATCGGCGAGACAGATAGCTATGAGAACGCTATGGTTTCTTAGTGAATACAAGAGCTTCATGAATCTAAATGTTTATGGTATGCTTAGGGCGAAGCCAAAATATATCCAGCGAGCATTATAGAAACAGGCAAAATCTTCTAGAGTAGAAAGATAGCGATAAGAATAATGCTTATATATATTTAATACATTAATAAGTAAAACAAACAATATATAGAACATATCAGCATATATTACACTTACTGCTGACGTCATAACGTTTACAGAAGCATGCGTCGGCTTCTATATGTTTCATAGAGGCTGGACATGGGACTTCAATCTGTTTATCTTCAATGAAGGTTGTACCATCAGGTCGTGTTTGTTCCATAGACTGATCCACGCGATAGTGGTAATCATCAGGTCCATTGGAACACGTGTAACTCACTGCGACAGAAATAAGAGCCAGTTACTGCCAGTTTAGACAACAATGAATTGATTTAGGTACCTATCATTTCTAAACTAACAGTACTCCTATAATTGTGAGAACCTGCGTATCCTTTCACGAAGCTCTGGGTATCCACAAAGAGAGCATAGCGCTCTCGTGGTGATTAGCTAAGCAGTTAGATACGAGTGCGTTATACTTGGCCTCCTGATGGATACTGAATCCTATATGTAATATTTATTATTATCTCCTACCTTTGTCATTAAATTGGAAAGATGGAGACATGGAGAGGGAGCGAGAGAGAGAGATGGAGAGAGAGATAGATATAGATAGATAGACAGAGAAGAGAGAGAGAGAGAGAGAGAGAGAGAGTTAAGGTCACAATTTAGACATTATTGTTGCCATATATTTTACATAAAGACTTTCAAGTTAACTTTATTCCGTTAAACTGAATAACACTCTGGAAGTAACTTTATTCAGACATTATACTTACAGATATTAATCGCTAGCGGTGTCAGACAATTGTCAGCGGTACAATCCTGAGTACGCATATCGTAGCCTCGGCCTGCTGGACACGTCCTGGACACATACTGACCATTCACACATTCCTGGTACTCCCAACACTCCGTCGCACTGACTGGCATTCTGCTCCCATCGGTACAGGAAGCTGTAAAATGACGTTTCATTTACTGAATGCATCGTGTGTAACTATACCGCAATGCTATGTTGTACCCGTTGTCTTAAATACGCCTCTGTGTGGGAAAACTGTTTTATTGTGACGTGTTGGCCGGTATCTGTCTAGGGGAAAATGATAGCGCCAAACAGTGGGAAACAAATGTTGGTAGGTAAATGACCCACTCGGGGCGGGTGGTAGCACTATGGTAGAACATTTGGACCGTAGCAAATGACCTCGGGTTCAATGTTGGCGAAAGTTACCTTTCTGACGCGATATTGATAGGATGCACTGTCAGTACCAGCTGGTGCTCGCAGGTTTAATGCAACATTCAGCGGTACGGATGTTGTGGGTTTCCTCCTGCCTTAATTGACAGACGAGCCGTGATATCAATTAAAGAATCTGGAAAGCGGCATCATCATCAAACGCATCCATCAAATGTAAAGTATAAATAATGGTTTGTCTGTCGAGGATGCGTTGACATACGCTGACGCACCTAAAAATAGTAGTGAGATGAGACACGTATTGCATAATTAGCGGAATAGTTTTCCTTGTGGCTTTACACCTGATAAACGTCAGGTAGCACAACATCTTGCAGACTCTATATCTTATCGAGCTGATCTATGTGGAATAAATCTGATCTGTGGTGGATGTTGTAGATTTTACATTTTCAGTGGGTAACACTATGCATAACTCTTCAGGTGCTATATAGCATGTAGTCATATAGATATTATACGGTTTCTGACGTCAATTTTCATCGGTAGGTCAGACACTAACCATGTGCAACCGTGAACATATATTTTTTATTACGCTCTAAAGCATGCTAATGACGCTACATAGAGAATCTCACCCAAGTGTTGATACATTTGATATTCCAAGACACGAGGGTGAGATTCTATTTATCACCAAATATCATTTTAAAGTCATTAAAGAAATAAAATGCCAAATCATAAAGATTTTACTGTGAAGTCAAATCTTTAGGCTGCTGTTTATTTGCACTGTGACATCATAGCATTGCTACGACATCACAAATGTAGCGATGACATCACAATGGTTGAGCAATTAAATACTTTTGTGTCCACTATAGATGACATATGCAAATGAGTAATTCATAACCAATCAGTGATTTCGAAAAGCGTTATAACCTGTAGAATAACATTGTTGTCCTACTGACGTTATCTCTTGTGGGAGCCAGTATTTGGTGATACATATCTTTGTCCTTGTAAAGGGATCAGATTGCACTTGTTAAATTCCTCTCAACTCCATAGGGAGTATGTACCTACCGCACTCTGGCACATCCTCTGGGAATACGCAGCCCGCGTTCGGCGAGTACACCAGCCCTCGGCCGCAAAAGAAACCGTACATGTTGACGATGTCGCCGTTGGTGACGCACATGATGAATGCGTTGCACGCCTGCTTGTGTCTGTATGTGTTGGCACCATTTCCTATGCAGTCCTCGCAACCCTCTGAAAGTCGTATAGAAAATGCTGCTCAGGAAAACATGGTAACTGTGAAAGAACATACAGCAATTGCAGGTAATAAACATTGTAATATTATAATTATCATTAACAGTAGAGTAGTAGTAGTAAACGTAGTAGTTGTATTAATAGTAGTAGTAATAGTAGTAGTAGTAGAATTATTATTATTATTATTAGTAGAATTATTATTATTATTATTATTAGTAGTAGTAGTAGTAGTAGTGGTAGAATTATTATAATTATTATTATTATTAGTAGTAGTAGTAGTAGAATTAGTAGTAGTATTATTAGTATTATTAGTAGTATAATTATTATTAGTATTATTATTAGTAGTAGTAGTAGTATAATTATTAATATTATTAGCAGTATAATAGTAATAATAATTATTATTAGTAGTAATAGTAGTAGAATTATTATTAGTATTATTATTATTAGTAGTAGTGGTAGAATTATTACTATTATTATTATTAGTAGTAGTAGTAGTAGAATTATTATTATTAGTAGTAGTAGTAGTAGTAACATTATTATTATTATTAGTAGTAGTAGTAGAATTATTATTATTAGTAGTAGTAGTAGTAGTAGAGTTATTATTATTAGTAGTAATAGTAATAGAAGTAGTAGTAGTGGTGGTGGTGGTTGTGGTTGTGGTAGAAGTAGCTGCAGCAGTGGCTATGACTGTAGTGACTGGTTGCAGTATCAGTAATTAGCTGGTAATAGTATTAGTTAATATTGGCAGCAGTTCAATATTTATATACTCTTGCTAATAATGGTTGGTATCACTAAATTAGTTGTTATTAAGTGGGTGGTTTTTTTACTGGCATTAAATGTATATATGATTGCATTCTTCAGATTATTTCTCTTTCGTAAATAAATTAATTGTGTTAGTGCATTTACAACATAAACATGCAAAGTTCGTCTAAGTAGTGCTCAATTGCTGGTGCTTGGAATGGCTACGAACATGGTAAGAATAGATACTTTGAAAATATGCATCACCCATTATGTCTGAGTGTATCTATACTATTTGCATCTCAACCATCTCGTTCACATCACCGGGTATCTAATATATAATTGAAGCTCGAGTGGTATTAGAAAATAACGGATGACAGTCGTTATTAGCAAGGGTATATGTTTGATGTTGTTCAACATTGCAACTCACGTTTGTAATAGTCGATGGTTTTCGCCTCATCTTCTCGTGATCCGAAGACTCTTCCCGACTCAAATCTCCACGAATATGTTTTATCTGCGGCTGGTTGTCCTACTGTCTGATGGACGCCGCAGATGCTACACACACATACAATGCCGATTACTAATCGATACAACATGTTGGGAAGAATATGTATACCTATGTTGAAGGCGGAGTGATGGACTTAGTTTCTTATATAGTAATTCACATTACTGTTTGCTTAGGAGCGGTATGGACCAGTCCCTTTTTCAGCTTATAGTGGGATTAACTTACGTAAACCTAATTTAGGTTAACCAATAGATTGGTGTCTTCTCAGATCACAACGTGAAAGTGCAACTTGCTAAGTAAATATAGTAGTGACACTAAATGCTGTCCTTGTGAATAATGTTAGGATACCTGCAGCGTACACTAATATAGGTATTCTTGTATCTTAGCAAGACCAGGCCTAGAAAAACAAACTGGACAATACTAAACGTAATAGTGCCATTGAATGAAGTTACATTCATATTCTAATTAAGCGCGCATTCTTACACTGTATTAACGATTCCTAAACATTACGGGCGGGTGGTAGCGCAGTGGTAGAGCAGTTGGACTTCGGAGCCAAAGGTTCCAGGTTCAAATCCCGCCCCGGGGCCCGGCATCAATGTTCGCGAAAGTTACCTTTCTGACGCGATATTGATAGGATGCGATGTCTGTAGAGTGGCAATTCAGTTATCATCCTGGGTCTTGTCAGTACCAGCCGGTGCTCGCAGGTTTACTGCAACATTCAGCGCTACAGAGGTTGCGGGTTTCCTCCTGCACTAAACTGACAAGTCGTGATATAAGTGAAATAATCTTGAAAGCGACTTAAAACCCCAATAAAAAAAAAAAAAAAAATCGATAGGGTCGTATATGTAATCCGGGCGTAAATCTAGGCCGCTATACTCTACCGTCAATAACGACTTTCGCAGATATGACGGTCAGAGATCCTCTGCCTAACGTAAATTGAGATTTACTTCATTTCCTGTTATAAGTTATAAACCACCAAATGATTTGAATTTTCCTACCCAGGCCTGTACAGCATTGACGAGATTTTCTGGCCCTGGATCGGTTATAAATGGTAATTCCAGTGTATTTGACAAGTATAGTCCCCAGCCGTTTAAACAAATTCAATTTGAACTACATGAGTACCTACTTGTTGTGGTCTTTATGCTAGTTGAAGTTTACAGTATATTTTGAGTGCGAACTTAATCACGTAAACAAATTAGTTGGCATATGCTTTTTCTTTGATTTCTACATTGCTGGGGAACTGAACTTTACAATGTGGTATTTGTATGGCTGAATCAGTAGTTATGCACAAATACGTTACCACTGTCGTCCATGGGATTGTATTTGGTGGTATATAATCTATAGTAAAATCAGGGCGTACGCCCTGATTTATAATTAGGTACAGACTGCAGTGCGACACTTTCATGAAACGCGGACCTGATGCCCTGGTCATGGCCTGCGTTTCACGAACCGCTCGAACTGTAGTCGATGTCTAAATCATGCCGTGCTTCATCCTTTACTATAGCAGGAAATGACGTATGTATACCTCGATTTACGTATGGATTACAGGTATATATGACCTTTCGTGAAATGCTGGTCTCACGGTTTGCTTTTCCAGAACACCCAACGTTTCAATACTATGCAACTCGATTGCGTATTTTTCAACTCAATTGAATAAATAGATCCGATATAATGCTTTGAACGGCTTTGACCAGCTAAGTGCATCAATGACACCCTATGGGCAGATGTCCTAGGATCTTCAGTATTGTTTGCTGTATATATATATTTATGAAGTGCAATTACATCTATCTGTATTTGATAGCGTTAACGTATTACCCCGGTAACTACTCTTGTATAGTATTTCACTACTATATTATATTATTCTACTGTATATTGCAGATATAAATAAGCTAGTAACAGACTAATACTCACTAGTTAATATGAACATTGTATGGCTGACATTCGTAGATCAATTCTCTCCTGTCTGAACATCTACTATTGCTATTTAAATTATTACTTTAAATGTCAAGACACCATTTAATCTCGGGTTAAATGCAATCAGAATGTCCACGTGACAGTATTAAGAGCCATTACCTATGTGTTGATATCTTGAATGACGTGCCCAACGTCAGTGGTAAGTAGCATTTAATAATAATGTATTAGTCCGTGTTAAATTTCAGACGAGACGACAGTGTTAATATTCTATTGAAGTGTCATTTGTTAGTATTAGAACTATAAACTCCACACAGCGATGAAGAGGCACGATTCGTGTCAACAATTAACATCCAGATAACCCTTTGACCGGTGTCTCGCATATTTCCTTCCCATTGGAAGAGGAATAATCACCTTAGGATAATCTTTGCTGGCTTAAATTGATCCCGTAATGTTTACGTGCAGATACAGTGTCATTGGACGTACACTGTCTTTCTCTATTTGTCTTGGGGTTTAATTATGTCGCCTTATAATTGCACAGGAAAGTTCAACCAACAGTGATATCTTTGAAACGTGTGGGTGTTTTATCATAACTACGTTAATTTCGCATTGGTTGACGCATAACAAATATATCTCAACGTACGTATGCATTTAAGTACAGCTTCTGCGTATTTATTAATCCGCTACATGCACGGGGATCGGTGATGTAAGGAGTTCGCGGACAGGAAGTTCCTGAATACTTACACAGCATACAATTTCCGGTATCACGGGACCCTGGTTCTAGTATATTCATGAATTATACATGTAACACATAGCATGAAGTAGTGAAGAAGAAGAAGAAGACGAATCCACCCTTTGGTGACATATAGAACAACCAATCCAATACAATATATGTCATTATGCTGTGTGTGCAAGCACCGTACATGATTCGTGCGCTCTGACTTAATGCTAATTGGTGAAATTTGGACCTATCAATAACATATTCTAATCCCTTTTAATCAGAGGGATGTCATGTGTTTCTTGTGTTTTAGTTCATTCTAGACGCTTCATATTTATATTGAATTGTGGACGTTTTGGGATCTGGTTTGTCGTCTTTAAACATCAATTCATAATATAAAGTTAAACAGATAGATGTCCAATGCAATAAGTGCGGATGTCTTTAGAAACTACGCAGTTTAAAAGTGTGCATGTACTATTACACAGCATGGCTTCCATTTGTACCAATGCAAAGCTATTAGCACGCGTTCGATGTTGGGTTTGGCGCACTATGAATGTGCACATTATTATTAATAATATTATTGATATTATTATTGATATTATTAGTATTAGTATTAGTATTCGTAGAGAGGCGGATGGTAGCGCAGTGGTAGAACAGTTGGACTTCGGAGCCAAAGGTTCCAGGTTCAAATACCGACATCAATGTTACCTTTCTGACGCGATATTGATAGGATGCGCTGTCTGTAGAGTGGCAATACAGTTATCATCCTTGGTCTTGTCAGT
>JAUTBT010047193.1:0-16365 GCA_032361225.1 Lepetodrilus schrolli | reverse complement strand
TATCTAAAGACACAAGGTTAATAATCTCTTTATCATCTAATGTCAAGCGTAAATACTTCTCTATAAGAAGAAAACATCAACGTGTGAATCAACATTTTATAAAGTTATGTGTAGGAATACATGCAGTTCAGTAAATTGTGAACCGCTTCATGCATTGATAAATACACCAAAGGAAAAGAAACATCCTTAAGAATAATCCTTATTACAAATTGTAAACATGTATTAACTGCCCTCGATTAGCACATCTAGTTTCTGATCGTAATTGTCATTTTGTTTACTATTTCCATATAGTAGCATCTAATCTATAAATAGTGGTCATACACGATCAGTGTTCCCTAATTTGCATAGTTATTAGACTTAGTCAGGCAAAGTAGCATGATACACGAAATATCTGTATACTTGCTTGTTCTCATAAACTTACTTGACTTTCATTATCATTACTGGTTATTTCAAGATAATTTGGTACAATTTTAATAAATACTATGTTATTTTACATAATAAATGTATAAAGGAATATTTTTAGAGAAAAAAACCTGGCAAAAACAGTGTAAATAATGTGAATAATCGACTTTCCATTAGATGATAAATATATATACATTCTCCTCTAATCAAACTAACAGACAAAATATTCCTCAATTTTATTTTAGCTGATGCCTTTTTTAAACTCATACTGCTTTTCATTTTAAAACATCTATAGTATAATTAAATATTAATCGGCATGTATGGATGAAACATTCACTGTGATGTAAAACAATAATTCACTCACTCACTTTTTAATTTCAATACATATTGAGATTTATTTGTATTTGTTATTTTCATTGCCAGGACCTTTAAGACTGAGGAAGAGCGAGCTCGTGAGGAAAGGATCTTGAAGCAGAAGCTCAAGCAACAGCAATTCCTGGCTAAGCTGAAACAGAAGCAACACACCTCAGGCAGTGACCAGGAAAATGGTAATTAATACTGAGATTAAATTATGGCAATGCTCCTTTAAATGATTACCATCTAATAGATCAAATACCTAAATTATTCACCGATAATAATTTATTTTCTACCCTAATTCTTTAGAGCCTACTGGGCCAGGGTTGTAACTCTATGTTAACACATGGGAGTTATGACTCTCATAGCGCTGCGATCGTGGAACAACGACCAGGATTGTTTGACTTTGAATGAATTATAATAGATTGATTTACCACTGTCAGAACTAAATTTTATCCTTGTTCATTTGTTTCTCATTTCAGTTCAACCAGTACTTCATGTAAAGTCAAATATGTAAAAGAAATGCTGTATTCTGACTGCCATAACTTGTATTGAAATTGTATTAATTTAATATGATCCTGCCATTATTTTTTTAAACTTTCTCCTGAAGCATAAGTGAAAGATTCTTGAAAGCAGCTCTAAATCCCAATTTAAAAAAACAACAACACTCGTTTATTTATAGCTCAACCTCACCCTGTGACCAGAACCAGCCCTCGGTGCCAGAAAGTCGCCCGCAAACCTTCCATTACCACCTCGCCAAATATGGGGCGCCCCGTTGCCACGTCGACACCAGCCCCCAATCACAGCCCCAGAAAGTCGTCGTCAGATCCAGGCATGCAGTCACTGGCTGGCATTGGAGGAAATCCCAATGTGGACATTCCTCTGTTAAATGAGGACGATTTCGGTAGGAATTTGTGCATTTACTGTCCTTCAGTGACTTCATCGTCGCAAATGGGTGAAAGATTCCCGCAGCGACGTTAAACTCCATAATCACTCACTCATCAGTGAGTTCATTTATGAAGTAACAAATCACATAACATAGAGTCTGAAACAAACCTATGCTATAGTATTTTCACTAGTGCAATGACATAATGAATCATAATCACCATCTTGTATAATGGTATTCATTCGCCCAGTCAAAATAATTTTGGACCTTTTTTTTACAGATTCTGTTTGAGATTTAATTTATCAAATAAGAGATTTCTTCAATAATTTTTAACATTTCTTCAATAATTTTCAACATTTTTTAATATTTACACATTTACTTGGAACTATATTATTATTATTGTTATTATTATTACTAATAAAACATTATCATTTTTAGATGAGATTGAGGTGTGGAGCCAAGTAGTCTACCCTGAAAACATGAACCAGAGTGGAGACGGCAGGAATACCAGGAGCCAGACCAGAAAGTTGCCAGCTAGACACGGTAGCCATTAATAATGTGTTTTTGTTTTAATTAGGGATTAGAGCTGCTTTCAAGATTCATACACGGCTTGTCAGAGGAAACACTGAATGTTGCAGTAAACCTGCACGCATCGGCTGGTACTGACAAGACCAAGGATGATATCTGCATTGCTACTCTAAAGAAAGTGCTTCCTATCAATAACGCGTCAGAAAGGTATCTTCCGTAAATATTGATGCCAGGCTCCCGGGGCGGGATTTGAACCTGGAACCTTTGACTCCGAAGTCCAACGTTCTACCACTGTGCTACCACCACCCCATACTCATTTCAGTAATGATTCTTGATTACTATTATTTTGATTCATATGTTCACATTTTATTTTCAGATGGTCACAGCATGGCCAAGAAGAGGAAGATGTCAGATGTGACGTGACTGCACTGAAATGTAATTACTCACTCTGTTGGATTACTCACAAGTACTGGACACCTCAGGTTGCCTGCAGTGTGGAGAATGTTAAATTAATTAATTAAAGGGTACTAATGCTGGCAGGATAGTGAACAAATATAATAGTGAGTAAACATGAGAATCTTTCACGGATCCGTGCATTTTGAGGAAACCTGGCTGTGACTGGATCCCGGCTGTTTCAGCTGAAAACACAATTTCCCATTCTCATCCCTGAATATTGCGTCAGTGCTAGATATCGTGTATAAGTCAAACGTATACTACTCCACTCTGCTGTATAGTATACCATGGGCCATAAATGTGGAAAGAATTACTGTTGGTACGTGTTGGTTCAGTGTTCGAATTTAAGGGGGTCCTGGGGGTCATTTGAAAATCTTCAGTGTTAAAGGTATCTGTGTGACCTGAAAATTACAGATTTGACCAGCATTAAAATTAGGCCTATGGAAAATATTTTCTTAATTTCTAACTCTGAGGTAGCATTGTACAGTGGAAAAGCCTGCTTATCTGGCCAAGGTCGAATGGAACCAATCAAAATCAGTATACATAGACACACCTTCCACAAATACAGAAGCCTAAGTGCCAACAGTTTACTCTATAGCAGAGTGGTAGAGTATACCACGGGTTACACATGAGAGGTGTATCGTTGTCCTGGGGTTGAGTCATTCCCAGAGACCCAACACAAATGTAAATGTTCACAAAAGTTGCCTTTGCCAATGCAGTCATGATTTTTATGCAATATCTGAAATCTTGTAGTGCAGTGGCCATCCTTGGTTCATAATTACCAGCAAGTACTTGCATTATTAGCGGTATATGGTAACTTCTGGAACATTGCCCCAGATCTGTCTACTGGACTACTTCAGTAGACTAGATTTATAGTTTTTATTATTACTATGTACTACACAGTATACATAAATTGTTTTCTTTTTATGTTAATTTAGGCCATGGCAATTTATTTACTTGTTTTATGTATTTTTATTTTTTATTTGGGTAGAATGTATTATTGTAAAAGGGGACACAAATTAACACAATTAAGAATTTTTATGGTATGTTTTCATATATGATGTACCTTTTTCCCTTACAAATTATGAGGTATGTTATTTAGGCCAGGCTATTTTATTTACTTGTTTTATGAATGCTCATTTTGTAGAATGTCTTAAAGAGGCAAGATCATACTTGCAAGTATTTTATATTTTTTTTAAATATTTCTTTTATTTTTCTAAATAATATTAATAGTTAATAAAAAATATGGAGAAAACAATCTATCCAAACTGTACCACCAATGCAAAGGAGGTCTTTACCAACTGTGCTGTGTTTTAATATAGACCGCGCAGATGTTGGAGAGGACAATCTCGAGTCCGAGGCAATCCAGTATGGATCTGTTTTATGGAACCGTTTAGACCCTGTATACTGCCCTATCACAGATAAAATCCAAACTCGGAGTGGTAAGATGTCGTTTCTTTCATCATGCACATGTCGACAACAGCTCACATCAAACACGGAGAAAGAAAAGTATTGCTGTCAATATTATTCTCGGATCAACATCCACTTGTCGATAGATTAACCAGAGAGACATTGTAATGTATCGTGAGATCAATTGTTGTTCTTACGCGGTAATTTGACCACCTGGTAGAAAAATAACGACTACCAATGGAAATGCATATCTTGGTTTCTTTGAGGCGGATCTGTGTACACAGAAACATGTGACGTCATAACTTCCGGCGCGGCCGCCCTTTTGGGGGTAGGTGTCTTTGGATAGGACATACATATGTTTCTCGATGACTAAAAAAATCTGAAAAATGTCGTGGAAATATTGTTCTTTCAGAATATGCAATAACCCCGATAGTGACCATTATTCCCTATGCAAGTACCGGGTATGATCTTGTCTCTTTAAGGAAATTGGTGCCATTCTTCTTCCAATGCGAGTTCTTCAAGCGCCTATAAACGTTTGGAAATTCACCGTTGTTAAAATAATCACCGTTGTTGAAAAGTCTACTGACCCTTAATTAAAGTTGTTGAGTATATCTGCAGCATGATATTCCAGTGAGCTAGCATTGATGCAACGAAAAATGTAACAACTGCGAAAAATGTTTTTTTAAATCGTAATACATAGCAAAGAAAACTGTAACAATGTGTTGTTTGGGACCATGACATTATGCTAACGATATGTATATATGGTGGTTTGCACATCGGTTATATTGTGTTCCTACTAATATATGCCCCAATGAACGTATAAAACATTTGCAGTTAATCCTTTAATGAAAATTAGAAGGCAATACATATTTCTTTTTTCTAATGTCATAGCGTCAATGTCCCTAATAATCTACATCACTTTCAACCTTTGATTGGTTTAGCCCCTTTGTCTGGCGTTTATTGTCATCAGGACGAGACAGTCATACATTTATCACAGGGCAACTATTTTCAATACTAAACTACATATTATTAATATCTGAAAGGCATAATTTGCATGGTATACGTGGCTGGAGTGAGCTGGGCTGGTATATGCCACTGATCGTCCCTATCGCAGGTCCCTACACCGCTCCAGGCATCTATACCAACATCTCTTTCATCTGTGCATTTGGTCAGCGATGTTAATTGCAATTATCCATGTTATAATCGTCTAGATTCCCAAATGGCCAGATTGTATTTCGATAGTATTGGTGCGTTATGCAACATTATGTGTTTGTATCTGGCGCTAATGCAACCTGGCCTTCACTAAATGTATAAGAGATAGACACACAGAGATAGATAGGCAGAGAGATAGCGGTCATTCAAGAAATAGCGGCTGGCACGCTTCCTGGGACATGTGTGTCCACGCGGTTATTGCAGGACCGCGTGCATGTTCCCGGCATGCGTGCATGCACCACAGTCCCGTATCTCTGTACAACGAATACATTCCTTTCCAAATACAACCATCGTTCAACCTTCAACCTCGGACCGTCTGGCATCCCGCCAGACTTCTACTACATCCGAATTCCGCAGACTCAAGCAGGAATATTTCTACCACAGAATATATCTGTCACCAAAATAGAATACTAAACTGATACAAAAATGTAGCAGAATGCCACACTGTTACAAAATGTAGCAGAGAAAACTAAACTGTCTCCAAAAATGTAGCAGAACAATAGACTGTTGTGACGAGGACATCACGGTTAATCATTGATTGTATGGATTGTTCAGATCAGCGCCAGAGCTTTTATTCATCGGTAAACCCTGAGCATGTATTTACTCAGGTCCCTGGTCATCACATTTTATAAAAAAAAAATTAAGGCAGTTGGAGTATGTACATATCCTATAATGAGTAAAATTAGGTTTGTCATGAAATAATGCGTCAGAGTTGAAATCGAAATTTTAGGGTAACCCTCTCTAAAATGAAACTGTGAAGTAACCCATCACCCGATTTTTGTAAGAAATGGATTTTTCTTTTAATTCAGCATACAATTCTACTATAGATATAACTTTACAACACTTTGCACTCCCCAGGTTAAATAAACTTCTACCAGCTCTGGGACTAAATGTTCGCAACCAATTCATATTTTAGGGATAAATAGATAATCATTAGTAATTGTATGAGGTTTGATGAAAACCATGTGTAGTTTTCATTGGTTTTTAGTAGGTTTTCATTGCTTGTATCTGGAGGAAGTTCACAGGAATCGGACCTGAGTTGAGACAAACCAGTGAAGTTGCCCTCAGCTGAGACAAACCAGTGAAGTTGCCCTCAGCTGAAACAAACCAGTGAAGTTGCTACACCTTGGACATAAATACATGTAGTTATTTGACAATAGGATCACATCGCTTCTGGCCAGATCATATTTTCCACAGGTTCAATGACAGTTATAAGACATTAGAGTACATCTCACTGAAAGCATGAAAACAATGAATGACAATGCATTGTATCACAGTGGTATTTTATTGCAAGCACTTTAGGCTCTTCCGGTAGTTCATTTTGCCTTCGCGTTTGCGCAAACCAAGCAATACGTGCAGTGCCCAGACGTTTCTTAATAAGAGCGATACGTATAATACTAGCACACTATAAGTCACAAAGTAGATTATGTACAAATGCCACCATGTATAACGTAATGCTAAGTCGCGATATGTACAGCATAATTATAATACATTAGTTATCCACAAGTCACTAAAGTGTGTGTACAGCGTAATGGTAGTACTTGAAATATACACGGGTCGCTGTGTACAACATTTGACATAATGAGCAGATACATGGGAAACGGTCAACACTATACATTATGTATACTTGGTATCTTAGTCATGTATGTATAATATATGGACACTTAGTCATGTATGTATAATATATGGACAATGTCACGTGACATGCCGTTTATCCTTCATTGCACCGCTAAACTATCTTTCCAAATAGGATCGCTGGTAGTACTAATCCGGTTTGAAAAGATTGGGGGTCAAAATTAGACAGTCCAACGAAGGATATTCAGACACATACCACTTGAATATTTAATACGATTGCATTTGGATGGAAGGGAACAGCGTTAAAACAAAACGTTAATAAGTTGGTATTCAGATGAACGTCCCGTCTCACTGGCAATAACACTGGCAATGACATTGGCAATAACACTGGCAATAGCACTGGCAATGACATTGGCAATCACGATGGCAACGATGATAATAAAACTACATATGGCACTGATGAATAGTACATCATTCTCTACGCAAGTCAATCCATTCCACATTTGCAGTCTTTCGCTGGACAAGACGCTCAGGACACGTGACTGTCGCCATGGCGGCACAGTCATGAGGCCCCGCTAGATGGCGCTTGCATAGCCACGCCCTCGTCACATGACGACGTTTCCTCCAGACTGTCAGAAAAGACGTTGTTCTCGACCTGCTGGATTTCCTTGTGAACGCTGCCGTTATGTACGACGGGGGAACACATGGGGTTGGGTGCGCCGTAGAACGTCCGGTTAGTTTTGTTATTGGCGGCACTTTGAATGGAAGTGGAAGTTGACTGTCTCACATTTTTGTGAGGTTGAAACAGAACGATGTAAACCTTTGGTGCGAAGAGGCAAAAGAGCGCCACAGTCGCACTTATACTGACGCACATGCAGAGCGACGTCACTTCAATCTGAAAAAAAATTAATAATACAATACGTTATGCTCGTATACATTTTCAAAAATAAAAATAAAATAATTACGGAAACTTGTGACATAGACTTTTCACCGATTTCTAAATTCAAGGATAATAGTATTTCCGGCCCCGAGATTACGAACCTTTTTGAGTAAGATTTCATGCTCACGCTCAAATTGTATATGGGGATTTATGAACAAAACTTTTAGTTGGGCATGAGTTTATACTGAAAAAAACACAAAAACGTTTCGTAATCTCGGGGCCGTTCCACCGGAACTGGAGCCTTGATATTCGTAACCTCACTTTAACTCAGAAGAAACACCTACCTCTGCTATCCTAGCGAGTGACGACATGTATACAATAAAATATGCTAATATATCAGGTCATAGGCGTACGTAGGTTATGGGACACCTAGATAATTGTTCTACCTTACGTTGGAGAAGGATAATGTTCGAATCCCAAGGATAGAGTAAAGTCCTGGGACTTCAAAGTCAGGAGAAAATGGTAGCCGTTTATATAATCCGTTAACAGCTGGTCAACGCAAATGACCGAAGTCGGGTGATGACCGAAGACCCAGGACTTCGCTCTACTACGCAGTGAATATAGTAGAGTTATACATATCCCAACAATAACATACCATTAATTATCTTTCTATAAACAAAAATATTTAAAAATAAAAAATTAAAAAATCGTTCAGCCATTGCTTTTCCCTGAATAGGGGGATTCAAATTGAATTTACGTAGACAATCCAACCAGGGCGCTATTTACTACTCAGACATGACTTTAATTGAATCTATTGTAGATTATTCCATATATAGATGTCCATTATCGCCTATGGAATACAAATTCAGTGAGGATTTGAAGAATCTCGATCTGTAAGGCTAGATTAGACAGTATGTCTTTCAATTGAATCGTTAGATAGAATACTACAGTTGACATATATCGATATATCGTAGTCGTACATTCTTACCTTGAAATCGTGATTGGCCCCGAAATAGATGGGGATAAATGCCAGCCATACAATGCAGGTACTGTACATGGTAAATGCTATGTATTTGGCTTCGTTGAAATTCTGAGGAATCTTTCGAGTTTTGAAAGCATACACAGTACAGAGAACTATTAAGAAGATGTTATAAAACAATGAAATGATCGTTGCAATTTGACTGGAACTACATCTCAGGATTAAGAAGTCTTTTTGGTAAGTTATGCGCGAGACGGAGGGTTTCTCGAAGCCCAGCCATGTCAACCCTCCGATGACTTGCACGGACACCAGGCACACACATATAAGGATCTGGGACCTGGGACTCGTGTAGCTGGGCCGCTTCACCATGGCCTTTATCCCCGTGCTGAATATTCGATATATTCTGTTCGTCTTCGTGACGAGAGCCGCGTAGATGAAGCTCAACGACACGCCTAATCCGAGACGTCTTAATGCACAGAAAATAAGAGTTGGTTTTGCCAGCATAGCAAAGGACGTGCCGTATGAGAGGAATATGCCGAGAAGAAGGAGATAGCACAGCTCCCTGCCCGACGCCATTATTATCGGGGTTTTGTTGAAAACAAGGAATATCACAAGAACGGAAGTAGTGCAGATTATTCCGAAGGCGGCGAATACAACCGGAAGTATGAACCAAAGGCTGGCGGGATCCAGATGCAGTTCGGGTAGACTCGCACATTCGGACTTGTTGGCGTTTGGTCGTGACCCTTCGGGACATGCTTCGCATGTGTCTTCATGCTTTAGGTATTCGTTCTCCGTACACGCAATGCACACCCAACAACACGACCCGCTAACCTTGGTTGCCTCCCCTTGTTTACATGGCTCGCTGCATATGGATATTGGAATATCACGAGATTTCAAACGCCACATGAGAGCGCTTTTGTTCAACTTTAAACTGAAACAGAAAGAGTCGTATAGTATAATGTGGCATGTAATTTTACAAAACTTTTTTTTTGCGAAACGTGAGTACCTAATCACTTCCAAAATTACAACTTCGTAAATAAAAGATGTGTAGAACATTCACTTGTGGTTGCTTTTCCTTGATAATTAATATTTTTTCTTTGACTTTGAGGACTGACCTGTTTTTTTAGCGGTATTAAATATAGAAAGGGAAGCAACTCTAGTGAAATTAATCTGTTGTAATCACAATCGATGGCCTAAAAGCCAACTCAAGAATATTAATCAGTATTAACTCCTCGTCGACGAATATATGCATTAATGTAGACATTTAAATGTCAAGAATATCAAATTAAATTAATATAACACAAGGTACACCCATTAACTCGTAGACAATGAACAATAGAGAACCGGTCTGGTCATAGTCTACTCACAGACAGTATTACGTTTCTACTTTGGACTATGTTTTCTACAATACAATATTGTATTTGTATTTAACTTTTTATTATTTTATTATTACAATTATTTTATTGTTTCAATGTCAGCCTAGCAAAATACAAATTAACGTTTAAAATGTCCATGCTTAAATTAAGATATTTGTTACGAATTGTAAGGACCATAATGATGTATTGGTGTACTTGCATTGGTAAATTCAGCAATTCCGCAATGTAATATTTGATTATGCGAAGTCATTTATATTATTACAATTACATGTTCGTATTTATTTCACTGGGACAGTGCGTAATGCTCATGTGCTATATGATAAGACGTTTCATGCCATGTTGAACAATAGAAATAATAGAAACAATAGAAACGATTGATAATGAAGGATGTAGAGACGGTTTTACGGTACAATGGATCTGCATAAAGGATAGTATAAGAATGCTTCACGCTCCATGGATTTGGTATCGTGATCCATTAGCTTCAACGCACAATGAATGCTAATGACTCAAAATTCATTCCTTAAATATGTTTTCCTTTCTTGTCTGTGTATCTATATCTCTCTTTCACTATCACTTTCTCTCATTTACTCCTATTATCTCTCACTCTCCCACACACAGTAATGTGTACCCTCCACCCCCCCTCTCTGCCATCTTTCTGTCCTCTATCTATCCTAGCAACCTGCCGTCGTACCTTCTGTCCCACTCCCCGATGTTGACGTAGTCGTAGCCGTTGTATCGCTGCTTCTGGTACTGGTAGATGTCGTACCTTCCTACCCCGTCGCCAACGTTGTCAAACCGCACTCGGTTTCCGCCGATACCTGCAAAGACAAATGGTTACATTGATACTGGAAGTATAGGACCATCGGCATGCGTAGTCTCGTCTTCCCGTATACTCTCTGAGCAGCATGGTCATTGAAGTTATAGTCTCTGTTATCTCATTATAAGCTCATCGATTACTTTGAGGTATAATTATGTATGTAATAAGTAATACTTTAAACTGAGGCAATACGCCCAACTCCCTGCGGAAGATATTCCAGCAAGATGTATATAGACAAGGCTAAATTGAATCCCACTACACATCGAAGTGCAAGCAAGCAGTAGTACGCCATGTCATGTAGTACGTACAAGAAGTATACAGAAACTGTTATCATGTCTTACTGTAACGCATTGATAGATAAAATACCAGAAAAAAAATTACATGATAAGGTACTCCATCGGTCAAGTTCATACTAATTATTTTAGCTTTTTTTTTGTTTGGTCAAAATGTCATAATTAGCAGCGGTAGTCCAATAGACGAGTACTGTTAAGGCCGCACTTTTACTGCACGTGAAAGCACTGAAAGGCATCAATTCAATTGTTGTGCGTACTTGATAAAAACACATATTTATTATCACAAATGCAGAATTTCCACATCACAAAGTATTCATCATGGTGACACGTACAGGGGAAATGCGACTCTTATTTCGCATCATTAAGGTCTGGCTGTTGACAAATTCGGTCTTATCCCCCGACATCCTCGGTTAGACATCCATCCACGGAATTTACGTCTGGGATGAGTCATTACATTCTAGGAATTATGTGTTGATTCCACATAAACTCGCAAATCCAGATAATTTTTTATTCGACGTACAGCTACCATGTCGAATACGGGATTATATATATAATTAATTTTATATATATTTATCACATAACATAGGAGTCTTGGAGTGCAATAAACCCATGCTATAAATATAAATATTTTCAATAGTGCAATAACACAATAGATTTGTATAATTGTATTCATACGCGATATCAAAGTGTTTTTATACCTCTTTTGGAGCTTCTTCTTGGAAATTAATTTATCGAATATAAAGTCAAAAGATTTCTTCAATTAAATATGCAAACACATTAAGTAATATTTACACATTTACTTGAAACTATAGTTTGTCCGCGTGCTTTAACCCAGTTCCCAACACATTTACCTATGTATAGTCTTTGTGACTGAAAAATCGATATCACCATATCTTCTACAGTTATGTGATAAATATAATCTCACATTCGTGTTCATATATTACTGAATTTATTAAACTCGTGTTGGCAAAACTGATCGACAGAAACGGGTTAGCAGCATACACTTATTGACCAAAACCATCGTTGACAATGCTGAACTATGTTAATTCATGAATGTACAACAATGGTCCAACCATGTTATCAGGAAGAAGTATAACGCTGGCTCCCAGTACAAACACATCATGATACGATTCTCCTTCGTCGACACTGATGGTCTTAAATGCTCCCAGTTGTTAGACTGCTCGTCTTGTTAGACTGTCACTCAGAGAAGAGTATGGTAAATGCAATCGCTGTTTTTATACGTCCACCTAAATGCACGAACTGTGGACACGAACAAAGTACGTCTAAACAAAGCTCAACAGCGCTCAGTGGTGTTAACTGTTGTAAATCATGGCTTCAAAATTAAGTTCTATAATGCTACGTTTATGAGAGAAATTGTTACAAATGTGGAACTATATTGTCAATTTACGCAAACTGAGAGATCCTGTAACGCGCGTTCGTGTTGGAAAGCTAGACATCGCTTGAACACCGATACAGCAGACTGCACATTTTTGTCCGTGCACGTGTGAATAGGAACGCTTGCATTCATGCAGAACAATTACACAATATTGTGTTTTCTCCGTGCCTGTATGGATATTAACGCTTGCATTCTCACGTGTTTTCGTGTATATGTCACATCGGCACCTGCATTCAGAACAAATTACACTAGCCATCACAAACTTCATTTATGTATGCGGACTGTTATGATAGAGGGACTGTTATTGGGAATATGCTTGTATCGAGAAACTTGATGCATCGTTTCTTTAATTGATAGTCAAAACAATATTCATATGAATCTGTCATATATATTTTATATTAGATGAGTCCTGCAAATGTGTTTGAAAATAACACAGTAAATAGTATAGCCTCCCAGAGTTATTTATTTATTTTAAAACAATTGATATTTCAAAATCTTTCACATTCACTGGGCTTTATATGCCCCCAGTTTTATATGCCGTATAATGCTTCAAGCTTTCAATATCCGGACTTTATATGGATTTGGGGGCAAATAAAGTCCCCCTGGCAAGTAGCGAGCCATGATTTAAATATAGCACCAGCATGGCGTAAGCCCTGATATACGCACCAACTACAGTACGACACTTTCGAGAAATGCATGCCAAAGTCCATCCTCGGAACACAGACCAGTAGGCCTACTTAAAATCCGTCAAATACCCGGATGTTTTCTGCTATGTAACTTAGTTTTTTGGCGGAGCTCTCCGATAGGCTGATCTTTGAATGAAGTTTTAATTCTGTTACTAGATGTTAATCTAAGCCTCATCAGCCGACAATACAGCTACCGAGCAGGATATATCCAGAGTCATTTGACGGATGTTAAGTAGGTATGATGCCCTGTGTTTCGAGGTTGTTGAGGATTGCCCAAACTGTTTCTACAAAGCAATGAAACATGTACAATCTGAGTTCAGTTTCGTGTTTCTATAAAGCCATGAAACGTGTACATTCTGAGTTCAGTTTCATGTGTCAAGAACGACACGTACATACATGTCGCCAGGGACAATAGTAGAGATGTAGTCGAGATGATTGGGTTAAATTCAGACTGATCTTTATAATGTTTCCAATCCCCGGGTTCATTGGTAAGTAGATTAACGATGTTGTCGGATTATTGACTTCATCACGTTTCTTCCGATGGATAAATGGAATTACGGATGTTGATGCATGTCGAACTTTTGCCCGATGTGAAACTATATTAGACATAGACGTACTTAAATCGTTAACGTGTTTACCGATGGTATCATGTTTTGATGTTTCACCGTTCTCCTGCTGCAGGCTAGGAATATATTCATTAAGTAGTAGTAGTAGTTGTAATAGTAGTAGTAGTAGTAGTAATAGTAGTAGTAGTAGTAGTAATAATAATAATAGTAGTAGTAGTAGTATAGTAGTAGTAGTATAGTAGTAGTAGTAGTAATAATAATAGTAGTAGTAGTAGTAGTATAGTAGTAGTATAGTAGTAGTAGTAGTATAGTAGTAGTAGTAGTAATAGTAGTAGTAGTAATAGTAGTAATAGTAGTAGTAGTAGTAGTAGTAGTAGTAGTGGTAGTGGTAGTTAGATGGTGTTAGTGTTGTCTACATATACACTCTTCCAATATCAACTTGTATGGTAATCACTGCCAACACGTTTAAGACATTCACAATGGTTATCAGTGTTTCAAATTGACGTTCATATTGATTTCTTGAATCTACCTCAAAACTCAGCAAAGTTTAAAACTCAGTGAACAACTGATGTTCTTTACCCGATATTCAGTTGTCAGTTAACAATTCGAACTGAGTTCTTTTTCTCGAGAAATGCAAATTGTAAAACATCAGACGTACGCAAATTTAATGACTTACGTTTGTTTCGAGAACTCTGGTAACGATCTCGTTGAATATAGTCGCTGTACACTATCCGTGAATTGGGCCGAATTAGTTGTTCTTAAGTGAGGTGTGTCATCTCGAGGGTCGGTTTTATCAACAACGATAACAACAGTTATTATCATCGCCAACGTCACCGCGACCATTATCACAACCACCACTACTAACAATATCGCTGCCGCAACCAATGTTCAACGAACAGCATCGTTACCACAACCACAATCAACGATTCCACAACCGACATACCAATATCGCTGGTAGCACCCCCCCCCCCCAAACAACACAATAACACCATTGCTAAACCATCACTACCATTAATAACAATATCACTACCACCAACAACAATATCGCTCCCACCAACAACAAAAATATCGCTACCACCACCAACAACATCGCTACCACCATCAAGAAACATAGCTTCCACTACCAGCAACGTTACATTCACCACCGTAATCACCACCATCACCAACTACAACAGTTGTGGATGTTGACAGTAAACCTAATCAAGTGTAACACGCTGTATACTATACCACTTTTTAAATTGTGGTTTAGAGCCGCTTTCACGATTCGTCCACATATCACCGCTTGTCAGTTTAGGGCAGGAGGAAAACAACAACATATGTAGCGCTGAATGTTGCAGTAAACCTGGGAGCACTGGCTGGTACTGACCAAGACCAAGAATCGCCAAGGTTGGTTGGTTGATTTGGGGTTTAAACCCACTTTCAAGATTGTTTCACTCACATCATGGCTTGCATGCATATGTACTGCTTGTACTAGTCTGGATTTCCACCAGTTTTTATAGTGCTAGCTCACTGGAATATCATACCGCAGATAAAACATGAATACCCCACTCAGACACAGTATACTGACTCCGAGCCGAGCCGTCCTTGCTTTACCCCTTTAATGCTGAGCGCCAAGCAGGGGAACAATAAGTGCCATCTTTTAACGTCTTTTGGTATGACGCGACCGGGGATCGAACCTGCGAACTTCAGCATTCCAGGCCGACGCTCTAGCCATTACACCACGGAGTCGGCACGAATCGCCAAGGTATGGACAGCCCATCCTATCAATATCGCGTCAGAAGGTTTCGCGAATATTGATGTCGAGCTCCCGGCACAGGATTTGAACCTGATAGGCCTTTGGCTCCGAAGTCCAAACATTCTGCTATTGTGCTATCACCCGCCGTGGCGTAGCTAGGCCAATATCTAGACCAGAGTGGAGTAGTACCCCGTGTGCTACACGCAATGCAGTAAATCCGTAGATTAAAGGTTAGAAGTTCACTTTCCTTTCGTCTTAGATGTTTCATACCGCTGATGAGATACAGCGATGACTTCCGGTATTTTCATTACGGTTGTTGGCGGTCTGACAGGACTTCCGGTGCTATACTTTGTCAGATTTACAGCGCCACCTAGTGTTCACAATGAGCGTAAACTTTAGTGCTTCTACATTTTCATGTTGATTGTTAGAGACAGTCCGACGCAATGATAGTGTTGAACTGCTGAACGTCCTTGAACACTCTTTTAGATCTCAATAAATGTTGTTATTAATTATGAAATAGGCTAAAATTAAACGTTTGTTCTGACCGGAATGTATGGTAATGTTAAACAGGTGGATTGGTTCAATTTGAGTTTAGACCCGTGTTCTATATAGTGTCAATCATTTCAAGGCGCGCTTGGTTTATGAACGCATGCCCTGTTTGGACTAGGCCGGACTTACGTCCGCTGTTGGCCTCAGCTCACCCTGGAGGAACCGTTAGCATTGAATGGCAACGAACAACTGTTTGATTGATTGAAGTTTGGTGTTTTTACAGTCGCCTTCCAGCATTGCTGATTTCGGCAGACTGGTCCCACCTTGG
>JAUTBT010047182.1:0-16369 GCA_032361225.1 Lepetodrilus schrolli | reverse complement strand
TAATCTTCTCTATGCCTGTATACCTTGAGATGTAAAATAATTTCCCCACCAGGATAATAAAGAGTATCTATCTATCTGTATTAACATGTGCAACAACCATATGTTCTGAAAAGGTATACCAGTGGGTATTATAAAGTGTATGTGCTTATTGAGAGTATCAATAATTAATCTAGGGTGACTAAAACTTTGCCTATCTATTAAAGAGTATGACATTACTGTTATATGTAATTATGGGCTACCTCACTCGAATAGTGTGCTACGTATATATCCCTAATTAAACGCACTTTGGAATTGTCGGTTACTGTGACAATCTACTATTAATAACTGTGGCGATTACAAGTAACAACTATTGCATTATTGTGAAGACCAATATGTTATAGCAATTCACAAGATGATAGCAGGTTTGTTGCCATTTATATACGGGAATAGATCTCGCAGAAGGCGAATAAGGTAAAATCACATATATTGGTCGCTTCTGTTTGAGTCACTCTATATTGAAAATACATGATCCACAGATGGTCGGGTACCCGGGGCCAACTCCAAATAATGGACCCGTTCAGGCCCAAATAGAAATTCCCATGTTCTTAATAAGAAATTCATGTGTATCGGGCTAACCCACCAAGATTATGTTAACTTTATCAATATGATCAATCTAGTAAGAATTATGATTAATGAATAGCCAGGTGCCACCACATGGGTTATAGAGACTACTACTAGTCATGTTAGTACTGAACATATACCAACCAAAGTCTCCGTATTGTCAGGGTCATCAGACTCATAGTCATCACCGTGGTAGTTCTGAAACAGGAAGCGAGAAAATTCAGATCCTAACTCATAACATCATATACAGATCTCAACTTTTTATTTTAGATCATACATATCCTAACTCGATCATGATCTGTATGTGAGACCATAATACAGACCCTAACTGATGTTCTACGGATATATATGAGACCGTGTAAACAGATCCTAACCTGTGTTAATGGCATGTATACTCCCCAGGGAGTTGAGAAGGAAATTGAGTGTACACAGATCCAGTGACCGGGGTAATAATGTAGCGCTATGAGTTTGCTTTCGAGCGTGGATTTGGCACAATATAAATGTTCACATTATTATTATTATTATTATTGTTTGCAGTTACTTGCACATAAAACTGTTTCCAATAGAAAGCACATACTGACATAACACCTTCATGCCGAGTGTTCATGCCGAGTGAAGGAAGTGCTGCTGCAGCTTTTTTTACGATACAATCAACAGTCGCATACTAAATCGGCCATGACAGATAACATATCATAATTATTGGAATCTTACCGTCCTGTGTCGAGACATTCTGTGAAGATTTAATGACCGGTATACTCCTAATTATAGTACCGACAGTGCGATACCATCATCATGTCTGAACTGGTTTACATGCAAAGCAAATGTCTTTCACCCTTTGACAAGTGCACGTCACCAAAGCAACACCCTTTTCCAGATATCAGAGTTGAGAGGTGATTGTAAAAGTGAAAATGTCCATCGAAAAAATAGTGCTCGATATAGAGGGTATATTATATTTTTCGTGAAGTAGCCTTTGAAATATTGTAAACATTGATCTGTTTGATGACAAGGCTATGACAACCATGAAGGAGTCTCGAACCAATGTGATAAGAACATAATTATACTATTTGGAACATTTTCTTCAAGGAAAATAGTCCTCTCAGGTTTTTTCACATTGTTATTATGGATAATTATTTTAGTAATAATAATTAAAATTAACAGCAAATTTGGATATACTGGTTCCTTGCCTCGTGATCACCCCTCCACTGCGCAACACGTTGACGACCTTTATGTGAGGACGAATACCAGTGTCAACTCACCCGTCTTATTTTGATCACATGACCCATTCAAAATGTCGGCCGACCTTGTTGCAGGTAAATTTAGGGCGTGTATTGATTCAACCTGATGCACGGACGAGCTGTCAAATGTATGTATGTCGTAATAGCATGTCTCATTGTGATAGTCTGTGTTTATTTTAATTTCAGGGTCGGTCCCAGCGTTTTACCGTGAAGTGTACGAGATTGTCTGTCCGAATCAAGAACATGTCGACCGCGAGCTGTTCGTGCAAATGATGGTGAAATCTAGCCTTCCAAAGCAAACCATTATGCAGGTAAGAATATATATTCAAGTATTAGCTCAATGTTATGTCCAGTTTCATTAGTCGATAGAGGTACTGTCAAGTAAATGTCTTCATGTTGCAGGCTGTCATTATATTTCTCTCGCCAGTCTACAAGTGGGCGTTCCCAGTTGAGTTTAACTTTTTGCAAAACTCTGGAGATCGAGTCACCTGTGGATGCTACTAAAACGTTTTACATTTATGGAAAGATTACTGCCCACACCCCTCCTTTAAAAAAAAAAAGTTTTCCTCTCCCATCTTTAGCATTGAGAAAACGTTCCGTCCTCAAATTTCCTCGTTTCTAGAAATGAAACATGAATTATTTTGTTCATTCCTGCCGGGAATCGACCTGTGCCAATCTGAATATGGGTGACAATTTACAGTGTTAGAGCGCCTAGCCGACTGCTCTACCAGGGAACACATGAAAGCCTAACACAAATTTTTAAAGTCTTGACTGTTTGCATGCCGTAGGAACCCTGTAAGGAGTTAGATGCTTATTACAGAATGAGTGATACTATTACAGGTACTTCAGTCTGAAGCTGCTGTAACAGGATCAATATTCAGCCAGTTCTTCAGATATTTTACTGCTGCTTCAATAGCAAAATGCTTTTTGTGTTCGCGATTATCTTTGTTGTTTATAAAATGGGGATGATTTCTCCACACATTCCCTTCCCTTTTCTTCCATTCTATTCACGTGTGTGTCATTTTATAACATGCAATGATATCCGCAACATTAGAATAACACAATTTTGTAAGGATACTGATTTATAGACATGGCGAAAAACATGTACAACTCACTCATGTGTGTCAGTCGAATCTAATATGGATGTCTGATGTCACATGATATGACAGCCGAGGATAGCTGATTGCTTTTGTGATGTCATATACTGTTACAGCGTTCACAGTCTTCTTTAGCCCTTGTGTCCCAACAATGCTATCTTAGGGTTAGGGTTAGCGATGTAATTAAACAAATTTTGGACACATTTTATAAACAACAAAGATAACCGTGAACCTTGAAGCACTTTGCTACTGAAGCGGTGGTAAAATATAACTTAAGCGTCCGTAATAGTATCAGACTAATTCCATAATACATTAATAGCATCAAACGCCTTACAGGGTTCCTATGGCATGCGAAATGACAAGACTTTGAACATTTCTGTTGAGCTTTCATGTGTTCCCTGGTAGCACAGTCGGCTAGGCGCTCAAACACTGTAACTTGTCACCCATGTGCAGGATGGCGCAGGTTCGATTCCCGGTTGGAATACAAATTTGTGTTTCATTTCTAGAAATGATGAAATTTGAGGATGCAATGTTTTCCCAATGTTAAAGATGGGAGAGGAAAACATGAAAAAAAGGAGGGGTGTGGGCAGAAGTCTTTTCAGAAAATGTGTCAAAGAAAATTTTAATTACATGGCTAACCATAACCCTAGAATAACCTAATAAACCTAAGATACTATTGTGGGGACCCAAGGGCTAAAGTAGACCTAGTACGCTGTAACAGTATATGACAGCAAACGGCAATCCTCAGACAGTTCTGTTAGCCGAGCGGTCATATCATGTGACATCCGGCTTCCAGTATTAGATTTCTATCAATAGACACACGTTATTCTAATGTTGCAGATATACTTGCATGTTATAAAATGACACGCACGTGAATAGAATGGAAGAAAAAGAAGGGGGTGCAGGCAGAAATCATATTAAAGTTACATTATCGTTGCACAAGCATTGTGTCATTTGTATGCCTATCTAATATTGCAAGAGGAGTAATTTTTTTCTCTCACTTATCTTCAATCGTTTTTCTATTACCGGTAGTTAGATCTCAGATTGATTTAATTTCTTTATAGCTTTTTGTCACTGCAGGAATATTACACCAATATCTGATGACACTAGATCTAAGAAATGAGAGCCCTAGGATAATTCCATTCCCATAAAAAAGATTGAGCATAAACAGGGATAGAAATTAACACCAGCCATCTTGTTCTGGCCATTTCTCCCAATGCTAAAGGTATCCTAAGGGCTAGTAGGAATGCATTGCATTAAGTTTTAAAGGTAAGTTTCTATCATTGGCTGCATAAACAATAAATTAACATGATAAACTGAGAAGATTTTGTTATAGATATGGGATGCAGTTGACAGCAATCAAGGGGCACTGAACCGGAATGGTTTGTACAAGGCCCTGGCTCTGACAGCGCTAGCACAGCAGGGCAAGTCTATCAACCTCAAGTTCCTCGATACTTTCTCAGGACAAGGTGAGGAAACCTTCATTGAATAATAAATAAACACTTATATAATGCACTATATTCATGTTCAAAAGCATGCTCAGAGTGCTACATTATTACTACAGTATTTAATCAGATGTTTTAAATGGACTGTTGTAAATATTGTCAATGCATATTATTGAGTGAATAGATCGGGTGATAAATCAGTTGATGATTTTTAATGATTTAGATTTTTTAAACCTTTTCTACTGAATAATCTGAATTGCTGCTAATTCCAACAAATATTAAGTTTAAATTCATCTACACCAACTGTTAATAACGGCATTCATAACTGCACTGAAGTAATGTTGTACCTATGGTACCTAATGCAATTTTTTTGGTACCTAATGTCTGGCTTAGTTGGTAGTTGGTGGACAAATTTGGACACAAACTTCACTTCAGTGTAAAAAGAAGAAAGTGGAGCATTCATAAAATATCTCACAATGGTGACTGAGCCAGATGTGTTCTGAGTATATTGAGTTTTCCATCTGAACATTTGTCATGGTTTGTATTAAACTGCTAGTCTAATTCATCTGTCTTATTTGTATATTACATAATTGTAAGCACTAGTCAGCACCTCAAAATGGATGTTAGGTGTACATTGTTATTGTTAATGCAGTTATCATCGTTGGTCTATCAGTGATCGCAAGTTTGCTGCAACATTCAGCCCTATGGATGATGTGGTTTTTCTCCTGCCCTAAACTGACAAGCCTTGATAAAAGTGAAATAATCTTGAAAGCGGATCCAAATCCAAATTTAATTTTTAATTTTTATTGTTATCTGGTTATTATTATCATCCCGGGAATTTTAAATCCATTTCAGAATTACCGAAGCCTGCATTGGGAGACTTGTCAGACCTGAAGATAATCAGCGTGAAGCTAAAACGAGAACAGAACCCCAATGTGTTGGGCTTCAGCTATGCTGAGCTGTGTAATCTGGACCACGTGAAGGTGGAGCTGGTCCCGGAGAAGAAAGGCATCTTCCTGAAACATGTCGAGTATGAGGTCACAAGTCAGGTGTGTTAATTACCAATTTACATGATGTATTTGGCCATATTTACGTCCAACATCTTGGAAGGTTAGCATTGATATTGCCATCTGATCCTACCTGGTACCCGTTCAATGCTGATATCTGCCTTCTATTTTGTAGCGCTACAAGACAACGGTTTTGCGTCGCTATAGCGATTTCTTTGCATATCATGAGCTGTTGATGATTCGTTTCCCATACCGACTCATCCCACGACTTCCGCCCAAGAAAATGATGGGAGGTAGGAATGTTATCAGACTTCACTGCCCTGGAACCTAGTTGATATCTGTTAGCAGGTTATGCCTAGGTGCAGATTGCGACAGTCTTTAGTCACAATCATTTAGAATTGTCATTTAATAACTAGAGTAAACTTACCATAGATAGTTGGGCATGTGATAACAGAGGTAGTTTATCAGACCTGATCCAATGCAATGTTTAAATGCTGCCATCATCCTTGGTTCATCAGTACCAGCCACTAAGCCAGTACTTGCAGGTTTACTGCTTTACTAATGGCTACAGGTGTTACAGGTTACTTTCTGCTTACAAATGATAACACAGTTAATCATGCCGGTCTTTGATGTTACCGGCCTCCATCACGGTCGACAACCTACTAGTATGAATATATGCCTGAGCTATTATTTTGTCACATGATTATCCTGCAAATTTGTATTTCAGCTAACCGAGAGTTTATTGAACATCGAAGAAAGTGCCTTCGACGTTTCCTCACCATCCTGTCCAGACATCCTCAGATGCACGACGATAAGCTGACCAAATTTTTCCTCACATTTAATGGTGTTGTAAGTCTATTTGTGAACACTCTTACTGCAATACCATGGTTCTGTGTTAATTTCTGTACAGACTTGACTGACTTTGTAGAGGGTTGATGATGATAATGATAGACCAATGCGTTCTGTCTGTTTTGGTTGATATTTGCAGGTACAATCAACAAAAATAGTAATAATACCTCAATTATATTAGGAATGCATTGAAAGACAACTCGTTTATTTGAGTGCCGTTCAGAAATTATTTTACCCCCAAATGGATGGTGAATTGTACTTTGTTGAAATTGGAATTCATATATAAAAGGATAAAAGTAAGCAATTCTAACAGTACAACAAGTTGATTTGAATAGAATTTTCTTATTTTTAGGACACTCAGCATAAAATAAAAGAACACTTCAGAGGAATTCCTGATGAATTCATGACGAGCAACTTGGCAAGTAAAGCTAAGGTTGGTTCCTTTGCATAGCATTTTCTTGATGTCAAATAATGTATACAAATATTAAATGTTGAGGGGAGATAATGCAATTTCTTTTTAGAGTTTTCCATAATCTATGTTGCATAAGGCTGAAAGAAGCAGCATCACACAAAACTATTTTATGATAAAAAGGAAAATAGTGTTTCACAATTTTTACGTCATTCTAGTTTATATAATTTCTTCCCATCCAACAATTTCACAGAGAAGTTTCCCTTTAATAATTTGAAAATTTAGCATTCATCGATGTTTGTTTTTATTTCTGTGGCGTTTGACACACTGGTTGTATTCGTTGTTTCTAGGACATGGTTCCCATGGATACGCAGATGCAGTTGGCGAACAGCAAGGAGCACGTGCGTCTGCTGTACAACAGCGTGGCCAAGATGAAGGACATCAGTGAGCGCATGGTGCAGAGGTCGGCAGAGTTCGCGTCAGACATGCTGCAGTTTGGCCGAGAACTCAGGTAGGCTTCAAGTTATCATTGTTTCTTTATATTTAGATGTCAATATTTAGATGTCGATATTTAGTTGTCGATATTCAGGGACGAGAATGTTCTGCAGTTTTATAGTAATTATGGTGAAATATGGTTTCCTCTGTGACAATGTCAAGCAAGTTAGTTTTTTTCTTTGAAGACACATGCGTCTGTCGGCCATCTTTATTTCACTTCCCTTTACAACTGGAACGCCTTGTTATTTATGGTGCATCATTAATACTACAGTAAAAAGTTATCTCCCTTAGACCATTTCGAGCATCTCCATTTGCCTACAGCATGGAGAGAGAGAGTTAAGAACAGAACTAAACACAGTGAAAGTTGTAATCCTTAGACTGTAAGAAATTACATGAAACTACTAATTTCGTCATAGTAGATGTATTATAGGTAAATATCCTGTTACTGCAACTGATTATCTTTTGAAAATTGATGTCAGTTTCTCATCCCTTGCTAAATCACAGGATGTGGTTGTTTTTCACAGTTCGCTGAGTAATGATAGCACGCCAGTGTCAGCCTGGGCGACAGGACAGAATGACACTTGGTTCCACCTCAAGAAAGGATTCAAACATTTGTCCGTGGAGTATGCTGCCCTCTCAGAGAAAGGAACAGTCAAAGTAGGTCCTTATTATTCTATGAAAATGTTGACATTGACAAGATATCAAGCATGGCAATTTTCCGCGGATTCACGGAAATCCACTGATTTATTTGTCCAGGGGTCATTTTATTTGCAATGGACATTTCTTTGCCCCAGACACATGCTTGTTTTTTTATGTAATCACAATTGTCTGTTGCCATGCCTGAGATATTCATCATTTCGCAGAATGCCATAAAGCTATTTGATAGTTCTCTTTAAAATATATTAGTAAAATTAACTATGTAAACAACAATATTAATAGAATTGTAATATTTTTTAAGCTTATTAATACAAAGTAATACATAGAAGCAGTGCCGACTTCTACACACAATCACAAAATCTGCCATCCATCAGAATGATCAACTCCAATGTTTTGTTAGTTATATGCCAGCCAGACAGCTTCACACTGACCATATGTAGCATGTATGTATAATGTTCTAATTGTGTTTATGTTCCAGGCAGTAGAAGAAGAGGATATGGTTGTTGAAAAACTGTCGCAATTTCTAGAGCTCCTTACTGCCTACAGGGTGTGTATAGGGCTGCTGGCCACTTTGAAAGATGCACGCGCATGTCACATTACAGCGAAAGTGAATATAACGCAACCCAGCTCTCTGTCCAGCTAAGATGTGCTGGTCACTAAATCCCGGTGCAAGTCGGGTATCTTGTCAAATAGAGCAATCTAGCCACCAGAAGTAACTTAATGGTGTACGCGGAATCTAGCCGGCTTAGACCATTAATATTGACCATCCATTTATGAGAGCTTATAGGGGCTTCATCCTAGCAATACATCCACACACAAAATTTGTGTTTAATTATGATTGTGTCGACTTTTGTGTGTGATATTTGCATGAAGTCAAGTAAAACAAATTAAAATTGGTACCAGTACCCAAAGTTACCTATTATTATTAGTTGTACTACAGTGTTGTAGTATGTTAGTATCATTATTGCTATTATTATTATTATTATTATTATTACTTCTTGTAGTGTTGTATTATGGTAGTATCATTATTATTATTCTTGTTATTATTATTATTAGTAGTAGTAGTAGTAACTTTATTATTAATATTATTATTATTACTATTATTATTATTATTATTGATTGTTATTAGGACCTGTGTGACCGCCATGAGAAAGGAGTATTACAAGACCACCAGCGCGCCATTCAGAAGATGGGTCAATACAAGAAGAAGAAAATGTCAGCCACCGTGCAAGGCCCCTCTGAGGTGAGCGCAGCCTTTGTGTCGTTAGCGCGATCTTGTACTGAGATGTATTACATGTCGCTAGAGAGAACTTATAGAGATCTATTACATTGTCGCTAGTGAGATCTTGTACTGAGATCTATGACATGTCGCTAGAGAGAACTCATACTGAGATCTATTACATTGAGTCACTAGTGAAATTCTTAACCTAGATTTATGACATTATGTTGCTTGTGAGATTTCATATTGACAATTGTTACATTGTGTCACTAGCAACATTGTGTACTGGTATTTGATATACTGAGTTTCTTGCTTGTACTGAAATGTTCTTCATTGTATTGCTAGCGAGATCTGATACTGAGAGGTATTACTTTGTGTCGCTAGCGAGATCGTGTACCAACATTTGATGAATAACTTTGGTATCCCAAACTCGACAATCTGAACATTAATGGCTGATTGACGAAATAATCTTGTAAGAATCTCACAAAAACAAAGTATAGACTAATTCCTGAAGCCACGATGCGTGTTCCTGTTCATGTACACGTTAGTAATGTAATATTTTCTCTTTACAGACTGGTACTGTGGAACAGTTAGAACAGAAGATCTTGGAGGTTTGTGCTTCACAGTATTAGATCCACCAGTCTGACTGGCAACTTCAGCATTTAAACATCATTGTCTGTACATGGCTACGGGCATTGGTTTATTGGCAAAGTTTCTAAACCAACATAATTGTGTTCACTTTATATCTGAAAATACACTTTATCACTGAAATACAGCCACTCTCTCAAGGCGTCTACTTTCGGTTTGGTTTAACAGCAGGAAGGTCAAATCGCCAACATGGAGAACCGGAACTACTACTCCCTCCACTGCCTACAGATGGAAACACAGCTAGTCCATGCTAACCTTGACATCTTCTACGAGACGCTGCAGTCTATGACTGACGTGGAGGCACGAGCTCATGCAGAGGTATGTATTGCAATAGCGTTCGCTCCACCTGCCACGGACTGGAGACATCATGCTATTCCACTCTCTCTGTAGTACCTGTAGGGAATTTCATGATCTTTTGTGCGAGTCATTGTGATGTTGTGCTGGTATCTGTATTCGAAATCATGCTAGTGCCGCACAACTGGGAAAATTAAATCAGCATTTTATTATGTTCCCATGTTATTAGCTTGTAGATAGATATACATTGAACATTTCCCCGCTGAATAAAGCTTCTATAGGACATTTCTGAAAGTTAAATCGAATATTTTATAAAATGTCTTCATTTTAGCTCGTGTATGGGTGAAATATTCACTCTGCAACGTAAAGCACCAACTCATTCATTCATTTTATCTTTCATTTCCTCTAGCTTGCAGCAATCTGGGCGGAGGTCAAGCCTATCATCGACGGTCTCTATGCAAGTTTGATGGACAGTTCACGCCCCTCCTCCCCCACACGAACCTCTCCCATTGGCTCGCCCACCAACAACCCCCCAGGCATCGGCCTGTGAGTGTGATATTACCCCAGTGTGATACCTTAGTTAACCCTCTCCCTACTGGATTAATGGACATAATTCTGCAAGGGAATCCTTGGCTGCCTCCTAGAGGGAGAGGGTTAAAGAAGAAAAGAAGACTGTGACAAATTGGTGCAATTCAATGTCATGATCTGGGAATATTTCCTCTCAACATTCTGCCTGCAGGAAATTTTCAGCAGAATTTAAGTCATGGCTACTATTGTTTCAATTTTATGTACCACATGTTTAGTTATACACGACGTGTATAACAACAGTATAATTTTTAATACCATTTGTTGCGTTTTGTTTCATTGTTTTTTGGAGGGCACTGGTAATCAATCTTTCCATATCGGTCATCTTTGTAAAGCTGGCAGGAAAGCATATCACATTTTATTCTCAGGAATTTTCTATAAATGTACATGCAGTCGAGATTTCACAATAATCTCACTCTATTCAAAGACGTCCAAGAGAAATACGAGTAAAAGAAACAAGGGAGTTTTGTCAGATTTCTACAAGAAACATGTGCACAAAAGTATAGATTTCTAATAAAATTGTTGACACATATTTGGAGTAATTATAAATGCAGGATTCATGCTTTTTCCATTGAATGCTGCAATGTGCGACATTATTCAAGGGTTGAAGCAGGCATCATCTCTATATAGTCATTGGCAGTGAATATTTGCATGAAATGAAGATGACTGGAATTATCAATCCTGATATGATAAACACTTTTATATGCGGTTCAATAAATATTGTTACAATTGGATTTCAACTGTTACTCCTTAGGTAAATGCAATGTTGTTCTATTTTCACTTTTATATTTTTTTTATTACTAAGAGCAAAACTGTCAAGACAAGTTTGGTATGGTTCAACATATGACTTTCAGTAATCACCTACAGTGTAAAGACCATGACAAAACATTCAACATGTAATCAGCTGGTAATACCAATGTTTGACAACAGTATTCCATTTATGTGGAGGCTAATCAAAGGCCAATCTAATAAAGATCAGATCTCAAGTTTCTTGAATATTTTGGACAATCTTTAATGCTCAAGCCATGTCCAATTATCCGAGTGTGAGTTTGTATCCCATTTTATTGACATTGTTTCAAGGCATAGGCACAATTGATATATTGGGTAAACAATGAGGTATAAATGTAGGCATGTGCATTATAAAATTATGCTACTAGTTACCCATTTGGCTAAGTCTGCAAAGTGTTGGACTCGAATCCAGGCAACATGAGTTTGAATCCAGGCCCCTGTTCTACAGAACAATCATAGCGCTACGAGTGGTAACTACTTAGCAACTCCATGCTACCATACAGGAGTTACGACTCATAGCACTACAATTGTTCTGTGCAATGGGCCCCAGGATCTGTAGGGTCGTGTTGCAATGCATACATGGCATAACGAAGACTATTCCGGAAGCCAAGGGAGGTAATCCAAAATGTTTTGAGAGATGTCCATCGACACAATGAGCATCTGAATTTTGTCAGGAATGTGAGTTTGCCACCATACACATGTTACAAGTGGTAGCACAGTGGAGGAAAGTGGGGCTTTGGACCCAAACATTTCAAGTTCGTCCCTGCCTTATGACCAGGCCCTGAGATTACAAACCTTTCTTAAGTACAATTTCATGCTCAACACAGTTTTGTTCAAAATACCTCGCATAAAATTTTAGCAGAGCTAAAAAAGTTTCTTAATCTTGGGGGGCCAGGCATCCGAGATCAGTGGAAGTTGCTTTTCCTATGCGGTCATGATAGCATGCACTGTTGTACTATCATAGTGAGGTTATACTTGGTTTGTCAGTACCAGCAAGTTCTCGCAGGTTTACTGCAACACTCAATTTAAACAAGTGCAAAAAGTGCTGCAGGTTTGACAAGCTGTGAGTGATTGAGTGAGTGATTGAGTGAGTGATAATGGAGTTTAATGTTGCTGCGGGATGACAAGCTGTGATATTTGAAAGCTGCTGTAAACTCCCAACACAAAAAAAATATGAATAAATGCAAGACAATCGCCCACTTCAGATCAGGGCCTGGTTGTATGAAACGCTAATGCTCCATTAAAGTTTCATCAAACCTCCATTAACTAATGCAGCATTACGTTAGCATTAAAAGTCAATGTAGTAATAATAGCTAATGACGCCATTAGTTAAAGGCACTTTCATACAACTGGGTCCAGGTCTTTTGATGTCAACATTTTTCTTTAAGCCACAATAATACAGATGTACAATATGAATTTTATTCATAAACAACATAGAAAATCAAGACAAAACAAATGCATGCTTTTTTTTTAACAGGTGCAAAAATATTTAATTACTGTAAACAATTTCATTGAAATAATGCAGCTAATTATTATCTGTACCTCAAAACAATTTTAAAATATTACAATTTTAATGTCTGAAACAATTAATTTCATTGATGTAAATATGTCTTCTTATTTTATTTATTAACATAAGATACTTATAGCATGTACATATGTTGACCATTATTGCCAATTCTCTAGATTGAGATTGAGTGTTAATGTAGGAAAAAGTTAGCCTGAGTAACCATCGAGGTGAGATGTGTGTGACATGTACAAAACTTTCCATATTTAAAAAATATAATTCTAGTATATTTATTGGCAGATAGTCATAAAAAATAGGTGTAATATTTTATTTTGAAACTGCTATCAAATAGGCTGTGACTAGGTCACTAATGCTGAAAATGCTACAGCAGACTTTGACTTTCTATTCTGGTGCTAATTAAAATTGACATATTTAGCTAGATATCATATATATGTAAGAGTCATGACTTGAAATGATTCTCAGTGAAATGAGCTCACATGTACATGGTAACCAATTGACCGTAATATCGGAGTGGTTCAATATGAAGCAGGTAGAGCCCTCAAATTTCCAGTAAACCCACAATTTACATGAATTTATTAACTAACAGAAATAGTGCAACCCATTATTCAAAAGTGGCTGCCAGTGTTTCAATTTTATCAACATCTTCAATTCATTAAAAGGTTTGTTGCAATGCCCATGTTTAGGAATCATTCAATAACTTTCACAAATTCTTAACTCATGTTTTGGTTTTCAAACTGTACACCACCCAAAGAGGACAAACAAACTACAGTGTCCCGGGTAGAGTGACGACAAGTGTGTGATTGCCACGGCTATGCCTCCAGCTTGGAGTGCACAGTGTCGGCCTGGACAGTCTCCTGGTGCAGCACGTGTGTCTCACCTGTCGCCAGGTCCGTGGCCGTGTGACACAGCCGGTGCTCGCCGGGGTGAACCAGACTAGACTCAACCGTCACTGTTGTCGTGAAACCCATGTTGACTGGATTGTCCTGCAATATGAAACCCGTGTTAACTGGCTTTTCCTGCAATATGAAACCCACGTTGACTGACATTCCCTGCAATATGAAACCGAGTGAGTGATATGTAGAGTTGAACGTCACTGTAGGAATCTTTCACCCATTCGCGACGATATATATTAAACCGATGTCGACTAGATTGTCCTGCAATATGAAACTCACATTGACTGGCTTATCCTGCAATATGAGCAGTGACCATGAGAGTGTAATAACATGTTATTTAACATTGCTGTTATCAAATGTCTCTTGCCTGGTGTTGATTCTTCGCATCAAGGAACTTCTGTCGTCTTATTTCTTTTTGCCTCGGCTCGGTTCGCCACGATTCTGTGTATCTCGATTCTGTATTGCTGGATTCTGAGTACCTGGATTCTGTGTGGCTGGATTCTGTGTATTTCGATTCTAAGTGCCTAGGTTCCACATGCCTGAGATCTGTGGTCTGAGACTTTACCATTTCCTCAATAATTTCATTCAAGAGGCCGCCTTCCCTAGGCTGATTGGCTGTGTAGAAATAGACCTGCATTAGCTATGCACAAAACTGAGTACCCGTACCATAAAGTATAGGGGTGCCACAATACGCCTACCACAATATACAAAGCTTGCGATATGATACGTATCGCAATAGTGGTTTTATATAAACTTTGGAAATGCTTTTGAGTACTAATATTAAATGGAGAGCTGTGAGCCTGTGTAGGTTTAAACTTATTTCTATTTATGTTCAGTACAAATCACGAAGAAACAAAGTTAAAATCTGAAAACTTTAATAAAGAAATAACACACTTGGTGAATAAAACATACTATATTTATAGAGGACTACTCTTCTCAAAATAGTTGAATAGCAGCAGCCCTACTAGGATTTTCGTTTCAGGGCAACATGATTTGGAAATTTGATAGACTAATTTAATTACAGTGGACCATCTAGTCCGATTCCCCGGTATCCGATCGGTTTTGATCTGTAACCAAACTTTTTATTACACAATTTGCCCTGATAATCAGATTGGTAAATATATGCAACCACAATGCTGAACTAACGGGAACTTGCTTCATTAATCGGACTGCTCATGTCAATCAAGTGAATACATGACACATTTGCTGTCTAAATCTCATTCACAATGAGTAAATATTATTTCCGGTTTTGGTTACAAAGGAAGGTTGATGATGCACTATCCGAGTCTGGACCATGCGGATTATTGAAGATACACTGTATATGGATTCAATAGTTTGGTGTTTAAAAAAAATTAAAGCTAAATGTATCAACGTGAACATGTATTTTTAAATCGATCTACAGTAGGATTATGAATTGATTCCCATAGTGTGAATCGTGTATCATTAACAGAAATGGCGATTCATCAGTTAATCGTGAAAGCCCTCATACAATACATGCCAAGATGGAAGAAAACACTATCCTTAAAACATCAGAATATTCTGCTCTGGTGCTATACTTTTTTCCTTGCTAATCCAAGCAAATATTTTATGCAGTAACAAGATATTGATAACAATTCATGACATGGTCATCTTACTATTTACAGTTTCACTGACCACAACAATGTATGAAAGCTCACCACATAGGTTGTCCCTGGCCACATCGGCTCTTGCTTTCTTGATGTGGTTTGTGATCCATGAAGACAGGCGGTCGGAATCCACAGAGCTGACAGTGTTAGAGCCTGCAACGTTCACACAGCCGACAGTGTTAGAGCCTGCAACTTTCACACAGCTGACGGTATTAGAGCCTGCAACGTTCACACAGCTGACAGTGTTAGAGCCTGCAACGTTCACACAGCTGACAGTATTAGAGTCAGCAATGTTCACACAGCTGACACTATTAGAGCCTGCAACATTCACACAGCTGACAGTGTTATAGCCTGCAATGTTCACACAGCTGACAGTATTAGAGCCTGCAACGTTCACACAGCTGACAGTATTAGAGCCTGCAACATTCACACAGCTGACACCATTAGAGCCTGCAACGTTTACACAGCTGACAGTGTTAGAGCCTGCAACGTTTACACAGCTGACAGTATTAGAGTGTGCAACGTTCACACAAATGTTCACACAGCTGACAGTATTAGAGCGTGCAAAGTTCACACAGCTAACAGTATTAGAGTCTGCAACATTCACACAGCTAACAGTATTAAGAGCCTTCAACATTCACACAGCTAACAGTGTTAGAGCCTGCAACGTTCACACAGCTGGCCTTAGCCCCAACCAAATCGGGCCCTGAAATTACCGAATATTTTTTTAGTATGAATTACTCTATTCAAATTATGTATTGTTATTTGTGAACAAAACTTGTTGAGCATGAAATCATACTCAAAAAGGTTTCGAAGTGTAGGGGCCTGGATCACATTTCTCAAAAAAATTCAGTTGAGTTTAAAATTCAGTTAGTAACTGATTCCCTCCCCTTCACACACACACACACACACACACACACACACACACACACACACACACACACACACACACACACACACACACAGATCCTGTTCTTTATCCTTAAAGGATGTATTA